>VYZX01010068.1:18900-45256 GCA_013401335.1 Brachypteracias leptosomus | reverse complement strand
TCCAGAACTGGACACAGTACCCTAGGGGGGAGGTCTCACCNACTCCAGAACTGGACACAGTACCCTAGGGGGGAGGTCTCACCAGAACAAAGTAGAGGGGCAGAATCACCTCCCTTGACCTGCTGGCCACACTTCTTTTGCTGCAGCCCAGAATGCAATTGGCCTTCTGGGCTGTGAGCGCACATTGCTGGCTCATGTCCAGCTTTTCATCCACCAGCACCCCCAAATCCATCTCTGCAGGGCTGCTCTCAATCCCTTCATCCCCCAGCATGTATTGATACTGTGGATTGCACCAGCCCAGGTGCAGGACCTTGCACATGGCCTTAATGAACCTCACAATGTTCACATGGGCCCACTTCACAAACATGTCCAGGTCCCTCTGGATGGCATCCTGTCCCTCTGATGTGTCAACTGCACCACTCAGCTTGGTGTCTGCAAACTTGCTGAGGGTGCACTTGATCCCATTGTCTATGTTGTCAATGAAGATAGTAAATGGCAGTGGTCCTAAGATGGATCCCTGAGAGACACCACTTGTCACTGATCTTCATCTGGATATTGAGCTGTTGACCACTACCTTCTGGATGCAACCATCCAACCAATTCCTTATCCACCACACAGTTCACCCATCAAATCCATATTTCTCCAACCTAGAAAGAAGGATGTTAGAGGGGACTGTGTCAAAGGCCTTACCGAAGTCCAGATAGACAACATCTGTAGCTCTTCCCTTGTCCACTGGTGTAGTCACTCCATCATAGAAGGCCACTAGGTTGGTCAGGCAGGACTTGCCCTTGTGAAGACATGCTGGCTGTCTCAAATTACCTCCCTGTCCTCCATGTCCCTTAGCATAGCTTCTAGGAGGATCTGTTCTATGATCTTCCCAGGTACAGAGGCAAGGCTGACAGCTGGTAGTTCCCAGTGTCCTCCTTTCTGCCCTTTTAAAAAATGGGTGCAATGTTCCCCATTTTCCTGTCACCAGGGACTTCACCTGACTGCCATGAGTTTTCAAATGTCATGGAGAGTGGCCTGTCAACTACATTAACCAGTTCCCTCAGAATTCTGGGATGCATCTCATCAGTTCCCATAGACTTATGTATGTTTGGGTTCCTCAGGTGGTCACGAATCTGATCTTCTCTTACAGTGCTCCCCTTGTCCCCATCTGGCGGTCCCCATTCTTTGCATCCCCTGCCAAGTTCAGCTCCAGCTGTGCCTTGGCCTTCCTGATGCCACACCTACACAACCTGGCAGTATCCCTATACTCTCCCCCAGGATACTTTTCCCTGCTTCCACTGCCTGTGCGGGTCCTTCTTGCCCTTTAGTTTGACCAGCAGGTCTCAACTCAGCCATGCTGGTTTCCTGCCTTCCTTGCTTTATTTCTTACAGGGTGGGATTGAGAGCTCTTGCGCTCTATGGAAAGTCTGCTTAAAGATCTGCCAGCTCTGTTCTGCTCCCTTGTCCCTCTGAGGGCAGTTTCCCAAGCACTCCTATTGACTAACTCCTTGAAGAGCTGGAATTTTGCTTTCCTAAAATTCAGGGTCCTGACTTTATTCTTTGCCTGACCTATATCCCTCAGGACTGAGAACTCCATGATATGATCATTGCAGCCCAGGCTGCCTCCAGTTTTCACATCACCAATTAGTTCACTTGCATTGGTGACCATCTGGTCCAATGTTGCATTCCCTCTGATAGGGCTGTCTATTACCTGGCTTAAGAAGTTATCCTCCCTACATTCCTGGAGTTTCCTGGATTGCCTATAGCTTGTCATAATACTTTTCCAGTAGATGTTGGGGTGATTGAAGTCCTCCAGCAGGATGAGAGCCTGTGAGTGTGAAGCCTGCTCATGACTGTTCGTAGTGGGTTTACCTTGGCTGGGTGCCAGGTGCCCACCCCTAGTCCCTCTATCACTCCCCCCTCCCTCCCCCAAACCTCCGTCAGCAAGGTAAGCAGGGAGGAAAATAAGATGGAAAAGAAGAACCCGTGGGTTATGATAAAAAGCAGTTTCAATAAACAGCAGAGAAAGCAAGGCCGTGCGTGCGAAGCAAAAGCAAGCAAAGCTGTTACTCTCTACTTCCCATCCACAGGTGGTGTCGGGCCTGTCCCAGGAAGCAGGGCTCCAGAACACGCAGCGGTTGCTCGGAGGACAAACGTCTTCCCCCCGAATCCCCCCGTCCGCCTTCCTTTATAGTTGAGCTGACGTCATATGGTATGGAATATCCTATTGGTCAGCTCGGGTCGGCCGTCTGGGTTGTATCCCCTCCCAGATCTTGCCCCCCTGTACCTTTGTTACTGTGTGAGCACTGATAGTCATAACATGGGTGTGTTATCAACACCCTCTGGCTCCCAGTACCGCAGCATGAGGGCTGTATGGGGAAAATCAGCTCAGTCAGACCCGCTACACTGTTCTTCAGGGACAGCTCTTCATACTATATCCATTTCTTGATGTAGAGGGCAATGCCTCAGCCCTTCCTTTCTTGCCTCTCCCTTTTGAACAGCTTGTAGCCATCAATAGGTGCACTCCAGTTGTGGGTTCATCCCACCAAGTTTCAGTAATGGCAACTAGGTCATAGCTTTCTAGCAACACAGTGGCTTCCAGCTCCTGTCTGTTGCCCATGCTGTGTGCACTGGTGTAGAGGCCATTCAGCTGGGCTGTCGGCTGGGTCACCTTCTAAGAGGAACACCCCTTAATTCCTTTGAGGTATTTTACTGGTGTTTCCCTGTTGGCTTCTATTACCTCAGGAGCCCCTGGCTTATTTCTGTAAGACTTCAATTGTGTTCCAGTGTCCCCAGCACACCTCAGAGCAACAGATTGAGGGCCCTCACTAGCACTATGTCCCTCAAACCACGGCATGTCATCCCACAGCTTGTCACAGGCAAGCCTTGTATTATCCATCTACCTCTTCAAGTCTAGTTGAAAGCCCTGTCAATGAGGCCCACAAGCTCTTGAGCAAAGACCCTCTTCCTCCTTTGAGATTTTATATTAGCAATGTGTAGTGTCACATTTTGAATCTGTCTGACATTTTGCATTATACAGGTTTTTAGTTGCTCATAAAACTTCACCAGCTTTCACAAGTCTGAAATTTTCCATAAGGGGTGTTGGCCCCAAACTGAATTTTTTTTTTTAACTTTCCAGACACAGTTTTTTTCAGCTGTCTGAGATCAAAATGCAGATTATTTGCCCTTGTTGGGGAAAAAAAAAAAGTGCATTTTGAAATGAAAACGTTAAAGAAAGAAAAAAATTTTGAAAACATATTACATTTAAACAGCAGGGTGGTCCTTGTGTTGGGCAGGGGTCTCTGGAATTCCCTGGAGAACTGACAAGTCATTGACTGAATCTTTGAATTTGGTTTATGTCTTTGAATTTCATTTACATCTTGGTTTACAAATATTCAGCAGACTTCTTAATACTTAGTTGTTAAAGGTGGGGTTTCATGGGCAATTTTATTTCTAGCACTTCCTTTTTAAGTGCTGTGCAAGCTTAAAGGAATTTTTAATCGAGTAAGGAGGTTAATTATTCTACAAGTTCAAATATCTTCTTAGTTTAAACATTCATTGTTCTATGGGGGGAAAGGTAAAAAAAAAAATCAAAAATTTACCCTATAATTCTGTAATCTCACATTTCATTTGCCCTGTTTGTCCATGAATCAAAGATATCACCTCCAGAGTTGTTGGTGAATACACACAATAAAGGTAAAAGGACTAGTAAATATTCAACCCAATACATTGCTGGAAATCAGTACTGACAGATCCTGAAAAAAGAAGGGCTAAAAAGGATTCAAAGTGTTAACAGGTATTTCTGTTTTCTCTTCTTGGATAATAAAGTTGTAGATGGCCCTGAGGGCTGTCTGCTTCTGTGGGTACACAAGCATTGTATTTTGAAACAGGACTGTGCCTGCCTCTCCCTGCTTCTCTAATAAATAGTTTAACAAGACACCAGGGCATTACAAAACAAACCATTGCACTGAGGGACAAACTCTCTTTTCAGTGAGACTTTAATAGGACAAAATTTGCTGCTAGAGCAGCAGTAAGGACAACAGTGGTTTTTAGGGTTGTATTTGTTGGTTGAAAGCTGTGTTATTTGCTCTCCTTCCAGCAAAACACTTCTGTAGCTACATTACCTATGTTGCAAGTGAAGCATGAGAATACTTTGAAACCTTCAGATGAAAGATAAAAGTGAAAATTTAGTTCCTCTGGCACAAATACGAGCAATCTCTTTTCTAATCTTTACATAAAAATACATGTCATACAGGATTGGACTAACAGGACTCAAATTAAGAATGGAGCAAAAGTAAGAAGCAAAACACAAATTAAATTCAAACTTCTAGAAGTAAAGGGTTCTCTTGAAGAAGCCCTTCACCTCTCCCTGTCCTCACCTGACTTGAGGTGTGGAGTCTGTGCTCTACTTAAATTGATGGGGCATTTGTGATCTGCTTATACATGGTGTAGCTTTCGAACAGTCCATAAGCTGCCAGGTTGCACCAGCAAGTACTGGGAGTCCACTTTCCTATGACATGAAGTGTCAGGACACCTTCCCATAGAGCACAGAATCCTTTCAAAGACAAATATGAAATCTTAACTGCAAAAATAAACTCCTAGCTTCAACACACAAATTGGTAGAATAGCAACAACATGAAGCAGCAAGCAACGTAAAGGAAGAATTAGGCCTTGAGGAAAGTGGATGTCATTTAAGATCACAGTTTCCCAAACACTCAGAGCACAAGCTCACTTTTAAGTGCATAATGGTCCCACTGGTGCTCACAGGAGATTTTGTGTGCCCAAAGCGAGCAGGTGTGGGGTTGGCAGGGCTGTGCCAGGGTCTGCTGGCTCAGCGTGTTTTAACACGTGTACTGTCAGGCAGCTAGGCAAGAGGCAAGAAGCCAAAACCTGAGAATATGTGAATGCTTGTGGAAGGACTAATTATGCTCTTACATCGTTTTTTGATGAAAAGCGTGGTTCCACATTAGATTTATAAAGAATTAAGTTGTATACAGTTACTACCACAGGAATAAACAGGATACAATTTAAAGAAAGAAAAATACTTGTTAAACTTCATGGTATCAAGAGCATTTTGGCTGTAGCCAGGAAAAAGTGCAAAAGAAAAAGTATTCTACTTCTGTATGCCCAGTGCTACTCACCGAGGTAAAAGAAAGCTTCTTTAATGAAAACTTGCAAAAGTTGTGACTTATTTTTGTACGTGCAGTAGTTAGGACTATGTTGCAAGTGAAATATTTTGAGTTTCATAATAGATTACATAGTCGAATAGATGATTAAGCAAAAACAGGAAGAAAAATGAATCAGAGAACCCTAAGGCATGTTTGTAGGAGAAAATGCTTTTCAGGTCTTCGTTGTAAACTGAATAAACTGAGATAACTAAACATAGAATTGTGTAATGTTTGGCAGGGGAAGAGGCTTTTAACTAACTAATGTGTTAGATTCTTTTACAAATGTCCACAAAGAGGCAATAAAGGAGAGCTAATGCCCTGATTTGTTTGAATCCTTCAGATTGTGGAATATAAGACTTAATTTATGACTCTTTTTTTTTTTTCCGAATGTACTGAAATATTAGAAAAAGTATACCAGGCCTTAGAAAGCAACTACTTGAACTGAAAAGTTGGTGTTTTATAAATGCATACCCTGCAATTTCTTGATGAAGCCTTCCTCAACACAAGTAAATACTGTATATATTAACTTTATTTCAACTAAAATGTTTTGGCAGTTTTCATCCATGCTTTTGAACATGGTGTTCTAGTTCCTTGTACTTTTAAAAGGCATTGAAGGATATGTATTTATTTGCATGTAATTCCTTCAAAATGCCTGTTCCTTGGCACCAAAATTCTCATGCCTATTCTTTCTTCATTGCACACTGCCAATGTTAGGAGACTTGTTTGTTTGGGGGTTTTTAATTTGGGTTTTAATCCTTTCAAGGTAAGAAAGAAGGAGAACTTCTTTACGTTCTTGTATCACTTACAGGTTTTGAGTGTCACAGCTGATATTCATCACATACCAAACCCTCTGTTAAAATGTTTATTCTACCAGGGTTCAGTCTGGAAAGGTGTAAAACAAGCACTTCTATTATGCCAGTGGGATGGACTGGAGACGTATGGGAAATTAGAGGTGCACATATAGATGTAGCTTTAAAGAAACCAGTGCAGAAACACAGAGCCAGAGCACATTCATAATTTCAGCATCATCCTAAGCGAACATCAGCCAGCTGTGCCAAAATAATTATGGCCAGGGAAGAGCTGATGAATGACAAGTGGCGTACACAGCCTGCGGATTGCAGTAAAAAGGCGGCTGAGTACATCCTGCATGCACAAGCGCCATCATATGGTCAGGAGGTGACAGGGCCTGGAAACCAGCAGTCTGTGCAATGGTCACAGAATTACAGACTGGTAGGGTTTGGAATGGACCTCTGGAGGTCCTCCAGTCCAACCCCCCTGTCAAAGCAGGTTTGCCTAGAGCAGGTTGCGCAGGACAGTGTCCAGACGGGTTTCAAGCATCTCCAGAGGAGACTCCACAACCTCTCTGGGCAGCCTGTTTCAGTGCTCTGTAACCCTCATGGTAAAGAAGTTTCTCCTTATGTTGAGGTAGAACTTCCTGTGCACAAGTTTATGCCCATTATCCCTTGTCCTATCACTTGGCACCACTGAAAAGAGACTGGTCCCATCTTCCTAACAGCCACCCTTCAGATGTTTGTAAACATTGATAAGATCCCCTCTCAGCCTTCTCTTCTCCAGTCTAAACAGCCCCAGGGCTCTCAGCCTTTCCTCTTAGCAGAGATGTTCCAGTCCTTTAATCATCCTTGTAGCCCTTTGTTGGACTCTCTCCAGTGGTTCCCTATCCCTCTTGAACTGGGGAGCCCAGAACTGGACATAATATGTTGTTGTGATGATGATGATGATTATGAGAGGGCAGCTGTCTGAAGCCTTGTAAATATTTAGCCCTGGCCTTGCAGCAAGAAGCAACCCAGAACAGCCGGGGTGCTTGTAACCAGGACATTGTGCTGGAGGAAGCACTGATGGGACCCCAGCGTGCAAACAGGCTGGGGGCAGAAGTCTACATCTTTCACTAGGCAACACCAAGGTCATTGCCAAGCTGACTCAGCATGGAAAATCTGTAGAAACTCCTATTCCAGCAGTGAGCTAGAAGGAACTTTTGAAAGTGCTACAAAACTAATGCCACAAAAGCATAATTTTAAAATGCTTTTTGATTTTGTATATACTAGAACGAGAAAAGACGTTAATTGAAAATTGATGCAGCCCTTCAGAACAAAATCTGAGATTCAGGTGGAAATGGCATTTCCCAAATGCACACTGAAGTCTCAGAAATAATTACTGACACAGCGCCTTAACTTCATACCATTGCACAAGATATTTACTTATTTGTATTAAAGAACCATGATGTATTACATCATGCTGCCTTCTTAAATATTGAAGTAATGCAGTCTGGCATAGCAATGTCTTCAGTCAGCATTGTATCCTTTAACAATGCTTTAGTTCAAGTTGAGCCAGTACAAAACACTGTAGGATAGGTCAAACCTCCTTCCCTGTTATGCTGTTCAAAACCACTCAGTGCCTCAACCACAAAAACAGGGTGAAACAGAAGCTGATGTAACGACTGTTAAACGAGGAGAACCGCTAAGCACCCTCATTTCTTCCCCCACCATATTTTATTTTGGCTAGTTTAAAGGAGTTCCCCGTAAGACACTGGGAGAGCACCCTTCTTTGAAAAATCAACTACAAAACCATCCTCTCACCTACATCACAGAATCATAGAATGGTAGGGGTTGGAAGGGACCTCTGGAGATCATCTAGTCCATCCCCTCTGCCAAAGCAGGCTCACCTAGAGCAGGTTACACAGGAATGCATCCAAGTGGGTTTTGAAAGTCTCCAGAGAACGAGATTCCATAATTTCCTGGGCAGCCTGTTCCAGTGCTCTGTCACACTCACAGTAAAGAGGTTTCTCCTTATGTTTAAGTGGAACTTCCTGTGAAGTAAATGGCTACCTGCTCCACTGTTAGGTATACGTAACTCTTACAACAACCAACTTTATATGTCAGTAGATAACCACAGGGCTCTGGTGATTATGTAGAGCTTAAACTTTTACTTTTAGGAACTAGTCCGTCGTGTTAGAGCCAAGGTGGTTAAAGTAGCAATGTCTTCTTGCCTTTATAGATATGATTACAAATCAGCTTTTCCTAAAACCTCTTTTTTAAGGTATACAATGCAACAAAATAAAACATCATCCTACATTTTTGTTGAGTCTAAGCCTACAAATCCTTTCGTGACTTTCTTTCTCAGTGTTTTATAGCTGTTTCTTCAAAGAATGAGCCTCAGTAAGCATCATGCAGAAGTATCAGCTCTTAGCTTTATCTTTTCTGCATTACAGAATTATCCTTAGTTTCTGCACAGTCATTCACTGATCTTTTTTTAGCAAGGTAGTGTTATTTATACGCAACAGTATAAGTAATGTAAGTATATGTACTAATGCCTTAGAGAAAACTTCAGAATGAAATCAAGATAGTGACTCTACGTACATTGTTGCAGAAACCAGAGCTTTAAAAGCCAGCCTAAGGTGTTGACAGCAGCAGCACAACTTGGAAATGTCTTCATACAACCCTCCTTGTTATACAACCAACCAAGATGCAGATGCCCCATACAAACCCATGGCTGTGCCTCCTGTCTTTAATCAGCTCACCAGCATAATTCCTAAAAATAATGAAGCAGCACAAACTGCCAGAATTTGGAGGGAAGGAAAAACAGAGATGTTTTGAGTTTATTTCATCTGTCATTTACTTCTATTTTTACTACTTGGAATTGCAGTGTTACAGTTAGAATATCCTGGCTTGAATGCGTTATCAGCGTGAATGGATAGATCTATGGAACTGATAGATGCACACAGGCTGGAATGGAGGATTAGTGTAATGGAGATAGGACTTTTACATCTCTGGCTTTGTGCTCTAAGTTTCGTTAGGTATCTGAGAAAACATAAAAGTTATTTTCTGCTTGGAGAAAGCAAAATAGAATTTCCCATATTCCCTGTCACCTCAAAGTTTATGACACTTCATTTTAAGTCCAAGCAGCCAAGAGAAAAGACTGTCTTTCATCTGTCGTCTTTAATTTGTAAAAAACCCCGTTTTTCAAACCTGTTCCCTCATCCGATTCACTGCACAGTGTCCTGGCTTGAGTTAGAACTGAACTAATTCTCTTCAGTGATTTTACTTTTCATCTGAGTCTCTGCTAACTAACTGCACTTTCTGAAGCTCACAGCATGTTTTTGCAGACAGTGTCTGCTTCTAGCAGTGATAACGCTCCATGTTTAGAGTTACTACCCAGGACTGGTGTGTGCTGACCAAGGTCACTGCTAGATCTTGTGTGCCACATTGGGGTGTGCAGAAAGTGAAAGGCTGCACCTGCGGGGAGGAGTAGCCAGGACAGGTGACCCTAAACTGACCAGTGAGGGATTCCATCCCATACACATCATATTCAGTATAAAGCAGAGGGATCACAAGGGTCAAGCCTCTTCCTTAACACCTGGCATCCGAGGGGAACTCTTGTCTGTTCTGCCTTTGGTCCTGATCCATGTGTTCCTGAATCCAGTTCCAGAACCTGGTTCCTGTCTGATGCTGAGCACAGTCTGGGACTTCCCCAGCGCCTGCTCCACAGCCTCAGCAGTGACAGTGACGTAATTGCCATGGAGGGGGTTGGGTTCGATAGTGGTTTTGTATATATTTGTATATATTCAATTTTATTATTATCTTCATTAAAACTGGTTTAGTTTTTCTTCTCTAATCCAGAAGCCTCTCTCTCATTCCTTCTCTCCCATTTGGGAGGGGAAGGGGGCCAACAAAGATCCCTAAGTTTCTCTCCTTTATCCCCTTTCTCTTTCCCTTTTTTTTGGAGGAAAGGTGTTAACAGAGAGCATCTGTTACATATCTAGCAGACGGACCCTAAACCTTGACATCATGCCAGCAGAGCCAAAGCTGCAGTTATACGAAATGCAGTATTTTAGTGGAAAAAAACAACCCTTTGCACTGTGCCTGCACTCACCCCCCAGTGTAATAGGATATACAGCACACTTATGTCATATGTAAATCAGAGATGACACCAGAGACTACCACTTGCTCCTAACCTCTCTTCTTCTCTTGGGAAGGATCAGACAACTTTGGGCCAGATGCACTATTCTGTACCAACCATCCCACTCTCAGGCAACTCTTTTCTGCATGACCCAGCACATGAGTATGAATAACCAACCCAAGTCCACCAGCAGAAGTAAAGAACCGTTCAGAATATAAGAAACTGCCTTGGGGGAGGGCTGCAGCTGCTAAAACCAAACTAGCCCAGCCTGGAAGAGCCACTGTGAAAGCAGGCTGATGCAAAAATGGACCATAAGCAACTGGACCTTGGCACTTCATTGCCTCCATCCTCTCTCTGGTTCCCACCAGTTCCCGTGCACATCATGAGAAAAACAAAGTATTACTTAATATTTCAAGAGGGAACAAGATGCTTCTTTCATGAAGCATTTCTTAATGTCACTGATAACATATACATACTTGATAAAACTGATATAAACTACAGCAGTATCAAATCGTGTTTTAGACCTAAATTAAGCATAATGGCCTGTGGCTACTTAGTTGGCAGGATGAAAGGCTGGCTACTAACCCTAGCACTGTGATGATACTAGTACTTTCTGTTTAGTACCTACCCATGTGAAGGAGTATGTGAGCATTTTGGAAAGATGATGGCACTTTTAGGTTTTAAATTGCAGGTCAAGGGATTAAGGCTCAATCTCCAAAATACCTGGATACCTAAAGATGGCTATGGGTGCTTAAACAGTTTCTCAGAAGCTCTTCAGCATGTTCACATCATTAGATCCACACATTCACTGCATCTAGAAAACTCTTTGGACTAGATTTCACCCTGGTGGTGCTGCCATCCTAGCAGTCTGCTGTAGCTTCCTTTCTCTTTTGTGCCTACCCTCTAACTAGGTAAGACATAAGCTTATCTAAGTTCCTAGAGTTCAGAGGTACAGAAATGAGCTTCCAAAGCATGGAAGATGTAGTCTTTGAAACAGATATGTTTAAGACTGTACACTGGCAAAGTACCAGGAGAATAAGGAAGAACTACAGCTGACTCTTTCTTTTAAAAAGGAGAAGCGCTATACAAAAGTTAATGTATTTACTCTCAACACCACGTGAGGTAGAAGAATTTTACAAATGGAGAAACCCTGTACAGAAACTGAGTAGATGGAGTAAGGGAATACAAAAATACAATGCAAAATCAGGAACAAAACTCAAGCTGTTTCACTGAAATCCATTTCAACGACTGAAATGGTATTTACCCTTTAGAATTCCCTTTAAGATATATTAAATACAACTGAAACCAGGCTTTGAAAATGAACACAGTACTTTGAATAAAAATATGTAAAGTAACATGACTTGCTAAATAGTCTAGTGTATAAAATATCTAGAACTATACCCATTAGTACAAATGAAGAAGTTAAACCTAAATGGATGAAAGTATTAGCACCCTGCAGTAAGTTTATTACATGTTTTCTCCTAAGGATTGCAATTCAGAGTAGCTAAGCAAACGTGGTTTTACAACTTTTTCCTCATCTCATTCTGAACTCCACATCCACCCACCCCAATCATTCTCTTCTACAGCCTTTTTCAGACATTTGCTAATATTTTCTCAATATAACTTTGAAATAAGCCATTTAGTCCTACTGTATAAAGAGCTTGCAGGTCACCCCCACAGAGTTCCAGGGTGACAAAAAGATACGCTTCAAATTAATCACATTCTTTTCATAAATCTATTCTAAAATAAGGTCAAAACCAGTACTGCCAGTTCAGATCTGGCTTACTCGTAGTTTTCCTTTGGGGCCTTAACCAAAACTCATTATAATAGTGGAAGTTACAGATTTAAGTCAGTCAATAACTGCCATCCTAATGACAAAGTGTAATACAGCCAGAATCCTGAAGCCAGAACCATACACAAACTAAGAAAGAATTTTTTCGCTGTCAACAGTCGTCTAAACAAAACAAGATGTTGTGCACAAAGTCTTCAAGAAGAGTTTGGGTTTTGGCTTTTAATTCTTGCACTGGTTGAACAATCACTGCAGTCCTTTGTTACTCAAAAATTGTATGAATTCATGAAAATAAGCAGTATTTTATTTCAATACCAGATTCATGGTTGGTTGGTTTGTTTGTTACACTGGGGCTGGCTTGACTGATATTAAACAGATATGTCTGAAACACAAAATAACATAAGTTAGACATGCCATGAGACATGTACAATTAATTTCTACTAAAATGTGGATAATTAAACCCACTTCTATGCCAGTTCTTTTACAGTTTTAATGGTGATAGCGACTAGTATTTTAGTAAGGGGATAAAATTCAATAAAATGTATGAGGACAGCCATACAAATCAAAGATAGTGTTTGCACAGCTTCCAATTCCACTGTGAAAATATACCCCCTCAAAATAGAAATAGGCACTTCATCTTTAAAAATGAAGCACTCTTTTGTTCTTCATTCATCATCAACAGTTGGCTTGATTGTCACTCCTCTTCTGATTTGACCCCAGCCAATTAAACTGCAAAAAGAAAAACAGTTTGTATTACTTTTAATAGTAGTCAGAAATATCCTGGATAAATCAGTATCCTTCTGTCATTCTTATGCCTTCAGTTGTCACATTTTGAATTTTCTCCACACCCAAAACAGCCCACAAGATCTAAGACTGGTTAGTGAAGATACAGAATAAAAAAGGATGAGGGACAGAAAACATTTTTGTTTGTAATCAGCTAGGGATGTACTTTTGAACAGTAAAAGCTGGAAAATGTTGTAACTTACGCTGTACTGGTGGACTGTAAATCTGTTCATAGCATGACCTCTTTCACCTATGCCTGAAGTGCTCCATTAGTTTCAAGTAGAAATGAAAATGTGAAAATTCAGACAAGATAATAGTGAGATTATAAAGCAGAGTAACTCTCAATGAACATGTAACCTATAAAGGTAACAGCTCTCAAGTAAGTTCTACTATTTATATTCAGTAAAATTAAGGCCCCTTACTGTTACCTCAGAAAAATATGCTTTTAAAAACAAATTTGAGATTATGTCCATTTCCACAGCCAGCGGGCAGCCCATGTTATTAATAAAACTGTCTTTGAATCATGCCCTTCCCACTTTTTAGGGCCGTATCCACTAGTCCACCTTTGAATTCACTGTTCCTTGGAATCACTACCATATCCTGTTTGCTTGGCCATTTGCTATTTAACCTCTATGCCTCTATATATTTACTTTCTGGTTTATACATCCTTTTTGTCTCTCACTTTCTTTAATTTTTCAATACTCCATCACCTCAGGCTGCAAGTTCCTTCTCACAGTACCAACCATACATCATCTTTACTCCAATTAGATTTTATTATGCTGCTCTTCCCAGGCTGCCTTTTTTCCATTTTCTTAACTTTCAATTTCCTTATGTTGTCTCTCTGTCCTTTTAATATAACATAAAAGGCAACTTTTTAGTAAGAGGATCTTTATAGCAGGCTGCCACTACTTGCCCACCCCATAATCCAGAGACAAGCAGGATTTTTGGCAAAAACTGCTAATGTTTTTCAAGTGGGAAGTAATCTACAGAAGCAACAAAACTCACATTAAAATTTGCACAGGCTATTAGTCTGTAGCTCAAAAATAAAGTATCATTTCCAATATAGTTTCTCCTCTTCCTTATGCTTTCCCTGACTTAATTTGGGTCCTGCTTTCTCCCCCACACCTCCTGTTCAAGACATGTCGTGTTTTTCCTTGTTGTTCTCCCCCTCCCCCTGAAATAAACTCTTCCCAAATCTGAGACTGAATTCCCATCTACACTTTCTTGTTGATATCTGAAAAAGAACCACGCATCCATGGATATTTAGAGCTTGGTTCTTCTTCATACAGTGGAGCCTTTTGTAAAAATGTCTATGTTCCCTTATACTACGTAAGAGCTGCACAGGCCCAATGAATCTAAATACCCTTATGTTCTTATGACATTCATGAAGTCTTATGGAACACATAACAGACACGGCATCCAGAATCATCTAAAATGAGGCACAGCACTAAGATTAGAAGGAATCGTCAACCAATCATAATTTTCAGCCTACAGATGCTTCTGTGCAGAGAGACGGTTTATATTTGTAATCTGAATGGGTCCATCCAGTTGATACTTCTTTCCTCTCTGCTCATAGTACATAAAATACTAGAACCTCCCTTTCCCTTCTATTACAGAATCACAGACTGGCAGGGGTTGGAAGGGACCTCTGGGGATCATCTAGTCCAATCTCCCTGTCAAGCAGGTTCACCTTACTTCAAGGTTGCACTAGATATCACACAGCTCCACAGGCAGAACTCCACTATCTGAGGTGGGTATGAAGACAGGCTTTGGCTTAACATTACTAGAATTTCCAAACCCCTCTGCCAAGACTGCCTACTGCTGGCTCAATTTACAGCATGGTAGTTTAGCAACAAACCATGAACCTCAGATGTTCCCTTGTCCGTTAACTAATAGGTATCTACCCAATTATAACACTTCTTTAAAAACAGAGGCTAGTAAAGAAATGAAGCATTCCAGAATAATGATGTCAATGTGTTAGGAGAATCCAGAGGAATTTTTAAAACAGACATACACTTACCTATTCTAGAACAAAATCAGATCCATGTACTTTTTTTTTGTTAACAATTTGTTAGATACTTCACCAGTTTAGGACCAACTTACCGCCAGTGTTTCTCAACTCTTCGACTCAGGGCAATTTTTTCTCCCACTTCTGTGCAAACTGGGTTAGTTAGCACAATCTTCCCCAAATCAGCCTTTACTGCACTGACTCTCCCTCCAGTAGATAAGGATCCTATGTTTACCATTAAAACTTCATTCTTCGATAATTTTTGCACCTGAAGATAGTATTAAAAAAAAAAACAAACCGAAACCATAGACAATATTGAGCATCTTTTGCTACCTACCTGCCACAAAAAGAAAAGATACAGCTGAGAAATGCAAAAACTATAAATATACACAAACACGAACCGCACAACAGCGTCAGTGGATAAAGTTTATATGTGAAAAGACAAACATGTATGTTGTGCATGTAGTACTGCGGGTTCTTGGTATGATATATTTTCTTGGGATTTCTCTACATTTTCTATTAAACATACTGATGATTGCACATACTGTATTAAAAGCATAAACAGTCTCAGATATTGCTACAAACTGGAATGTTACACCATTCTTTTAAATAATCTTGATATTCTCATTTCCCTTGTGCCTACAAACATGAAAATGATTTCTCAAAAAATAATTTCACAGGACAGAAAGAGCACTGAAGCACTTAATTGACTGCTACACTGTAGTGGGTCTGTCTGAGCTGATTTTCCCCATACAGCCCTCATGCTGCAGTACTGGAAACCAGAAGGTGTTGATAACACACACCCTTGTTATGACTCCCACACAGCACCAAAGGTACGGGGGGTGTGTGGGGGGGGCAAGATTTGGGAGGGGATACAACCCGGACAGCCGACCCGAGCTGACCAATAGGATATTCCATACCATATGACGTCAGCTCAACTATAAAGGGAGGAGGACGGGGGGATTCTGGGAAGACATTTGTCCTCCGAGCAACCGGTACGCGTTCTGGAGCCCTGCTTCCCGGGACAGGCCCGACACCGCCTGCGGATGGGAAGTAGAGAGTAACGGCTTTGTTGCTTTTGCTTCGCGCGTGGCCTTGCTTTCTCTGCTGCTTATTAAACTGCTTCTTATCATAACCCACGGGTTTTCCTTTTCCATCTTACTCTCTCCCCGCTTGCCTTGCTGACGGAGGTTTTGGTGGGGGACGGGGGGAGTGATAGAGGGACTAGGGGTGGGCACCGGGCACCCAGCCAAGGTAAACCCACCACATACACAAAACAGATTTTAATGCTAACAGGGAAAACTATGATCTTTTAGTTTGATTTGTGTAAAAGGGACCATGGAACATGAGACTGTGCCACATCAAGTTCAGTTTCTTTTCAACTACAGTGTTTCTAAAATTCTTAGCTTTAAAAAGTTCTTCAGAGAGAGAATTTACAAAAAGCATTTAAGTGAGAAGTAGATCAGTAAGTGCATAAAACTAATTATTGTACAAATGAATAGGCTGATAGCAAAGAAAAACAACTAACAGTATGTTTAGAAGAGTATGTAACTTCAGGACACAAATACTTTATGCTGCTTTAAACTGCTCTGATATGAGTTTCTACTCCTCTGGAAAGAATCTTCCTGTAATATTAAATAAGCAGGTAAGTTTAGTCACAAGCATATATGAACAAGGAGACAAAATTACTCCCAAGATCAAAAAATATATATATTAATAAAACTTAGCACAAAGAGAAAAAAACAGGAAAAAGGTCAAAAAAGGAGTACAGACCTTTGCAGCTTTCTTGTCTCCTTCAGTACGCACACCTAAGAGTCGTCTCAGCAAGAAATAGGAAATTTCTAGCTCTGTAAATATTTCTGGCAGTGCTCCGACTGCACCGAGAACTTGGCCCACCATTCGGTCAGCACGACATAAAGTTGGATCAATTTTAGTTCCGACACCTGCAACACAAGGAAAGTCACAAGGAGTAATTTAAAGACAGCTGTCAGAGTTACATATTAAAATATTTGAAGGGGATCTAAAAATCAGACTGAGCATGTACAGGGAATTCCCTGTTACCCGGACAACACTTTCAGAATGTCAGCAAGGCTGTGAGCTCTGTCTAAACAGATGAAGGAATACTCCACTGTTAAAGCTGGTACAGTTAATGCAAAGTGACATTCAAGAAAATTACTTATTAAATATCTGACTTTCACACCCATGTTGTCTCTCTGCATATATGAATTATTTCAAATTGTTCACAGCCTTTTTGTTTACTACACTGAAATCCATTGTTGAATGAAACCAAGTATTTTCAATAAGCATGAAGAAATAATCTTTTCATAAGAGAGTATTCTTACCTATAAGACCTCCTGGAGCAGCATATTGTAAATCATTGTGTTCGGCAAAGAGTGACACAATTTTGGAAAAAATTGGCTTGCACATGAGTTTTCCTTCACTGTCCTTGGACACAATACCAGGCCGGACCTCAATTTCCTGCCCCACCTAATTACAAAAGTGAAAAGTGATTAAATAGTTGTTTCACAGGAACATAAAGCTAACTACTGGCCACAGATAAGACTGACTTATGTCAAGATCTACTATTTAAATGAGTCTTGGTTCTGGGCTACTGTAGAACTTCTAGGACTTCTGTTGCACTGTTTACTGCAAATTGAACAATACTGAAAGCTCTGTATCGCAGACAATGCAACAACTTATTTTCTTTTCAATGCAATTTGTAAAACTGCTTTAGCAAAGGATCTTTATCAGCAGTAATTCCAAGATTTAAATTTTAATTTTAAAAAAATGACATTTAGAAATGTTGCTGCACTGAGAAAAAATGAGTTAATTCAATTGGTCCTACTGATCAGCATCAATAAATGGCTAGACAAAGAAAATATAAGTTGTATCAGTGTTCAAAGATGAAGTTTGCTTTCCAGTCTAGCAGAGCACTTTTAAAAGTTTTCATCTATTGACATACCTTACAAGCAAAATAAAAAACAAACAAACAAAAACCCAGAAATATTAAATAGGGAAGGAGGAAAACCACACATACTTCCATGGTACTTTTAAAGTTCTTCTGCACTCTATTCTCCCCAATAATTCAGCAAGTAGAAGCGGTAGGACAGAAAAAAAGTAGACCCCTCAATTTTTGTAAGCAGTGAAATCAGGATCATTAACAAAAGTTAAGACTAGAGTACAAAAATATATTTAAAAAATAAAAATTAGTATTTCTTCTACAATTTTAAAACAGGAAAGTAAAAATGAGACATAGACAAAAAGGGTAAGTGCCATCTGACTGTATTCTAGTTAAAAAAAAAAAAAACAACATAAATTATATAGACTCATTTTGTACTAAGCATGGAAAAACTCTATACTCATTATCATTACAGATCTCCAGACAAGAAAGAGAAAAGGTTACCTTTAAAACACCCTTTAGAATACTGCCACCAGCTACACCTCCCTTCAGGTCATCAACTTCACAGCCAGGCTTGTTGACATCAAAAGATCTAATTACTGAAAAGAATAGACCATAACCAGGATTATACTTAAGATCAGTTTTTAAAAACTTAGTGTCTTCCTTTAGCAACTTTGACTGCTTCCCTATTCTTATGAAAGTATATGCTTATTTATAAATATTACAAGAACATATTTCAGGAAGAACACTAAAATATTATTAATATTTTGTTTTTAATGTTTAAATATATAGTTGGTTTTGTTCTCAAAACTATTTAAGCTACTCATATACACAAATGTTTTTTAATTTCTGCTATGCAGAAACAGTTTTAAGTTAAAGATCAGTATCTGAAAGAGAAAACAATAATCAACTGTATTACAAAACCCCTTCAATATTCACAATGTCAATTGTGAATACTGGAAACTTGTTTTAATGTAGTCACAGAGAGTACTGTAATCTTGTCAATTTTTATGCATTCTGAACATGTTTTGTAGGTCTCCCATAATTTATGTAGAAAAAAGGGCAAATAAATGGTTTCATCATAGTGAAACTGAATTTCATAGCACGTTGGACAAGAACCAAGACTTTTGACAATTACATCCAGGCAACTAACAGAGAAAATCTAATCAGGCTACCTGTAAGATTTTCATGGAAATAATTTAATTTTCAAATTCAACCATTTGTCAGTACTTTGTTAAATCAAATTTAAATTCATATGAAATAAAGGAATGTTTTTAATACACAGATGAATTTCTCATCTTTACTGCAGTTTACACATGGAATATAAACAAAAAATCAGCAGTTACCCCAAACAGATTTAGCTATAGCAATAAACTATGAACAAACAATATAGTTCTCAGAAAACATGTAAGTTTTAAAATAAGAGCACACGAAATGCTCCTTTTAAATCTATCTCTTTTTAGAGCATCAGCAACATGCTATTCTAAGTGCAGATACAGTAAAGGGCTAGCCACAAAACCCCAGACCCTTGGTCATATTTACATACCAATAAGCCTCGGTTCAGAGGTGAAGTCTCGCAAAGGGACTGGGATTTTCTTCACTATATACTCACAAACTACCTCAATGTTGTATTTCAACTGTGCTGAGATTGGAATGATTGGAGCTCCTTCTGCAACTGTCCCTAAAACAAGATCAAGTTCAACATCAAGCCTTAATATATTTTTTATAGCAACATGACCAAGTGTTCTGTCATACTATTTCAAGGCACACTTTATGTATATTTCCCAAAGCGGTAAGTATCGGAGCAGTCACTCTTCCCTTCAACACTTCAGCTCAAATCAGCCAGACCCACTTTTTGAGGCATTCTGAAACAACCCTCGTGTTGCCTCTGGGTAATTGTGTACTGAAGAACTTTACAGTCGCTCTCTGAACATTGTGCAAGATAATCCTCTACTCTAAGGGAGAATTTGCTTCCTTCACTGAGACCAGAAAACAGTCTTAAGATGATTTCCTTGGAGAGATCAGGTATCTCTCAGTATTTGATACATCAGTATTAATTATACAGTCATATTTCATTCTGACGAGCTAAAATGCCCATCAATTTAGTGATCTATGTTTTCTAAACTTTGCAAACAAATACACATTTTAGAAAAATCTTAATTTTATAGAAAGATGTATTTAGTTATCAAGGCTTGTTAAATATTACTAGGTTTAGTTATATCTATGTTTCTTGTGGTAACACCAGTTCTCAAACTTCAAATTTACACATGAATTGGATCTGACATAGTTGTTACGAACAGCTTAAGGCAACAATTCTGAACTGAAAAAAAAAAAAAGACAGACCCATTGGCTACTTCTGATAGTGACAATCTAGCTCTGCAGCTTTTCACATACCCCAGCTAAAGCCGATAAGCAGGGAAAGCAAACAGTGGAAGCTCCTAGAAAAGATGAAACTCAAAGCACTAAAGTTGAGCAGAACTTCAGGGACAGAGCATGAATTGGACTGACAGAGAGAGATGGAAGACCAATCTTTTGTGATTAGATAAAAGGAACTAACACATTTATACCTACAAGGTGCTCCTAACAAGTATTGTGTCATTCTCTCCTGCACTGCAGTAAAATCACAGTACAATCTGTACCAAAGAAACAATCCAAGAAGAAACTACAAATTCAGTGAAAGCTATTAGATAAGAGCTATTACTATTAATTTTACCTCAAGGACTCTGACCAACAGCCTTAATACTACCATACATAAGCAGTCTGAAATGGGCAAGAAGGACAACTCCAGTGGTCTGATTCTCAGATTAACAGACATGGACACCAGTATTGTCTAAGCTAGATAAGCTTTTTCTATAAACATACAGAAAACCACTCTGCCCATGTTCCAACCCTGAAAAATTTCCATCACTAACTGGATTTCTGCTGTTGAAAACTTACCTTGCACAAATGCAAGAATCTGTTCATACTGCTCTTTAGCCTGGCTCTCCTTCACCAAATCAATCTTATTCTGTAGAATCAGAATGTGCTTCAGTTTCATAATTTCTATAGCAGCTAGATGTTCGGAGGTCTGGGGTTGAGGGCATGACTCATTACCAGCTGAAAGAAGAAAAATGATTGAGGTATATAAGCTATGAAGACAGACAAAACTCCTACAGTTAGGACACCTACTTTCCTTTTCATCTTTATTAAAAAAAAAAAAAAAAAGACAAGTGACCTCTCAGTAAGCTACATGTGAAACATCCAAGTTAATAAGCACCTACTCTTCCCCAGAACTGCTCGCTGTAGCCCTCACACAATACATGACAGATGAGAGGTCATCAGAGTGATTACCACATCACACTTGCTCACAGTAGAAACACACATCTAAAATTTCCAAAGATACTGACAGTCTACTTGTGCCTACTTGATTTATTCCATCTTTTAGATCTTCAAACATCTCAATACTGACTGTAACATAATGGACAATTCACCTTTCAAGAAATATCTTACAATTCGATGGCATTTTCTTATCACTAAAGCCATAAAACTGACAAGATCCCCAAACTCCATAAAACACAATAAATATATCAAGTATGTGAACAGGGCAGCTATCAGCATGGTGTGGATTTCAGCCATCCAAGAAGCCAACTTCAGCCTAATGTTCCATTATGGTGTTTAATCTCACTTGAAGTTTGGTCTAACAGAAGGAATGACAGCTCATCAGCTATCTCAGACTTTAAACTACAATATCTGAAGCTGTTTATCTTATTTTTTTGACATGTCCTATTTAGGTAAGATAATGACTATTTATCATTGCAGACCACTTGGTTATTCTATAGACATACAAAAATCAGTTTTACTCACATCCTGTTGGTTTCAAATCAGAATAAAAATTGTCTGAATCAAAATTAATCTCCCGTGCCTTGATTTTTCCTGTATTCATCTAAGCTTACTCTTTGTACTGATGTTTGTGGACTCTCCTGTATGCCAAAGGCTACACACATATTTAAAGCAAACTGAAGTTCAGAGGAACTCAAAACATACCTGTAGCTAATATGTTTTCATAAAATGATAGAAATTTTGCAGTATTGTACCACTACAAGGTTTCATCTTACCTAACTAATCTTCTATCAACTCAGCAACCTACCAGACTAAGAGTGTGTATAGTGATGATTAAAAAACCCAGCTTGTTAAGGTACATTTTCATTGTAACATCACTTTATTTTCTTAAGCACATCTCAAAAGCATTCACTTGTTTTAACCAGTCACCACATCCCACTAAATTTTAAACCCCATATAAAGTTGCTTCATGGTATTAAAAAAAAGAGCTCTGCTTTTGTACAGTGATCATTACCTATCAAGAGTAAAGCTGCATCCATTACTGCTGCACCGTTCAACATGGTAGCCATCAAAATATCATGGCCAGGACAATCCACAAATGAGACATGCCTGTTGTAGAGAAAGGTTAGAAAGAAGTCCAAAAGCCAATTGTCAACAACTTCTCCAACCAATTTATGCGAGTGGCTAGGCAGATACTAAAGTTTTAAGGATGCTTTTAATAAACAGACAAACATTTCAAGACAGATGGTCAGAATTAATCTTAACAGAATTTTTAAAAAAGTTCTAGAAGCATACAAAGACTACTGAATGGCTACCGAATAGTTTTTCTGAGTTTTAAGATTTGACACCATATACCTATATTAGGTATTGCTTTAATATCACACAAATTTACTTGTAAATTAGACTAAATGCATCAGAATAAAAGATAAACCAACCCCAACAAACACACCACACAGGATTTCTGTTATGTTTTTTTAAAGAATGTCTCCCATTCTCCAATTTTAAAAAGTTATGAATCTAACTACATGGTTATAATTGTACTCCACTTTAAAGATTTATCTACAGAGAGAATCTTACAGCTCTTAGTTCCAGCCTTGTAATTTTATTGTGCAGACTGTAATAGTCAATTCACTACATTCTTGCCTGAACCTATTCAGTGAAGAGTACTTGTTTCCTGACAGAACGCCACCAAAAAGCAAGGGACTAATTTTCTGGTTTGCTGACAATGTTAAAAACCTACTATAAGCAAATCTACAGTAAGGTAAAGCATCCAAAGCTTCTAACTAATAGTTTAACAGCAGCTACATGACTGTCACACTCTGACAGTAGAGATTGTTAGAACAAGTGAGCTACTGGGAATCTGAGAAAAGGAAGGAAATATGTGATTACAGCACTACGTGTATTTTATGCACAAGCATGAATTAGGAGTCCAGTCATACAACAGTCTTTGTGACTACTCTCATTTAAGCCTTGGACAGACCCATGTAACAGTGGCTGTGGCTACCATGCTTGCATAATGACCATGTGATGCTTTATGAGAAATCAAGTAAATAAAAAGCACTTGGCCTCCTATTAGAGGCCTGATTTCACATTAAGCATCAGGCTTTCATATATTAATTTTAAGAACTTTGAAAACTTTTCTGCCTCTAGGAAGAGAAAGTTTAACACAGGTCACTCTCAAGAAACGAATTTTAAAGATGCATTTGTGAGGTCCACATTAATTCTAGTGGCTTTAAAATGTATTTATGATAGCAGTAGAAAAAATTCACTTAGGACATGACACAGTTGTGCTCTACCATAGATTGTGCATCATGACTAATAAAACCAGAGCAGTTTAGATGATACCTTAGATCGGAGGTACCCAATGTCTAACAACATGTGGTCTGCCATAACAATTCATTCAGCTTACAGCTTGATCCTATTTACAGTTACGTAAAAGGAAGCAAACACAATTTATACCACTCACTTTACAGCAGTTACCTACCTGACTAGTTTAAAGTTCCCTTTGGTGCCAGGAATATCTGTAGGGAACTCATCTGGGGTGCTGCTTCCACAGGATCGGTAACACTCTGGCCGAGAACAGCTTGGGTCATCCAGCTTGTAAATCTGCAAGTAATTTTTAAAAATTGAGAAAAAGTTTAATTCATCAAGAGTTAGTTACCTATAAGCTTACATCCACCCTGAAATATTAGTAATGTATTTGCTAGGTCTATAGCAATGACTCACCTTTGCATTAGCATAACCCAGCTTGATTGTGATATTTCTTTCCAGTTCATTTTTAAATCTGACAGTATGAACTCCAGATATAGCTTTGACTACTGTTGACTTTCCATGGGCTACATGACCAATTGTACCTACGTTTTAAAAGCAAATGTTTGTCAATAAACCATTGTTTAATGTTGTGCAATGTTCCATTACTAACAACACATAATTACCTCAAACTCTCTGTATCCAGTAAGTCCAGAGCTCCCACCAGAAGCATGTATGGGTTCTGTCATCATTTTTGTTTAAACAAACAAGATCCTAAACTGAGCTCCCAATGGACAGACCTTTGCATTTTCATTAAACTAATTTCAATGCTTAATTTCAAGGTAAAATAAACTTTGCTTTAGCAACTATTCCCCACTTAATTCAATAGTGTTCTTGAAGTAAAACTGGTTTCAAGTTAAAAGTGTTTGACAAGTCTTTTCCTGTGCCTTGATAAAATTTATAATAAAACTATTCTATCAATATTACTGTCTGTGTTTCAGTTAGAATTTCTTAAACATTCTCACATAAGTATCATATACTACTGCAAGAGCACCAGAAAGTCACAATAATGCACCCCTCTCTTTTATAAGTTTGTTTTTACCTATATTAATTGTTGCTTGTCTGCTGATGACTTCTGGTGAGAGAGGCGTCAACTTGGTAACATCCTGTAAGAGGGAGATTTTAAAATGTATTAATCTTATATTCAAATATTTAGAAAGTACTGTATGTATTTTTGTAAAAAATATCCAGTAGTACTATTCAGCAAAATCCAACCAAGCTCATAAAAATAATTCTAGATATGCATTACAGTGTTTTAAGCATGTGACACAGGACAAAATGTTAACAAAATCCTGATTGTAAATCAGTATAGGTTTCAAATCAAAACACTGACTACAAATTGGTATAGGCTGCAAGGTGTTAAAGATGGAAGTAAACAAAACAAAAAACCTCAAAAGAAGCTCTAACACCACCCCCCTCTTACCTACCCCCAAACTTAAGTTGCATGTAACAGGCAATTCAAATTAATTTTCTATGGGCTACATGGTGAACTGCACCTATGTTTTAAAAACAAAGGTTTGCCAATACAGAGTTGTTTAATTGGTATAAGGTTCCATTACAGTCAATATATAATTACAACTAACACTTTGGAGTCAATATGTCCAGAGATTTCATTAACACCATGGATTTAATTATGGGGTTTTTAAACGGCTACTTTTTCCTCAAATACTGTTATTACTACTTTAGGTAGTGGACTGAAATGGTTGTTTGGGATTTTTTAAAGCTGTTTGTCCAAATACTGGACAAATGTTGAAATCCATTGAAATGTTCCTCTGTACTTTTTAACTGATTAATTTCTTTCCTGCACTGAACTCATAGGGATGAACTGTTCAGTTCAAGCAAAGAGTCCCAATATCAATAGTCCTCAGTGTAGGACAGGATATAAATATTTTACTAAGATACAAATAATGCAAACACATTAATTTACGCTAAATCACGTTTTTTTACACTGTTACGTGCAGGTTCTGTGCAAAATCAAATAAACTTTAACACATCTAGGTGAAAATGTAAGCTATTCTATTCATTCAGTTATTCATCCTATTCTAAGTATTACATGAATAAAATGTTCACATGCAACACAAAGCAAGTTCTGTCCACCTAAGAAGCAATTAAGTTAATATTTTTTGTATATCCAACTTAAAATGACTACACGCACTGAAGTCAGACATGGGAGCATGACCTGCAGATGGCACCACCTAGTAGAGTGACAAGCACATAAGCATGATGAAAATCCTGCCAAGACAATTGTTCCTGGTGCACACAATTATGCACGCGTGCAATTTTTTCCTCAAGACTGGTATAAGGCTAATTTCAGCTATAAGCTACAACCCATTCTAAACACTCAAGAGCCTGCTAAAAAGGTACAGAATAGGCCTTAAAGATAATGCCCACTGATCCCCAACTAGGCCTATCTGTGCTCTTTCCAACTGGCCAATGCCATGGTCAACAATGAAAGGAAGCAAAGGAATTTTCTGAAACTGCTAACATGCTTCACTAATTAATATCAACATGCTTAGCTATAACTCTAAAAGAATCACTGCAGTCAAACCATAAGTTTATCAAACGTTATTACTGTAAAGACAAATAAGCTCTTCTAGTTTGCTGAACCACAGGGCAGCAGGAATAGGATTTTCAACTGGTTCTGCCTGCATATATGTGTCATAAAGGAGGCTGCCCAGGCGAGAAACGTCTTTAACAAGCAAGACTACCCGAGCAAGAGACCACTGCAACTGATTTTCTTGGTAGTCAAGAAAATTTTCTTGGTAGACCAACCAAGACAGGGCCGGCAACAAAGCCCTCTAGCCCGCTGGAGAAAGAGAACGCCAATGTATGGTTCTACGTCAGAGACAGAAGAACCTTTAATACCACCAAGCAGGAAAGCCCTCAGCAGGGCGAAGCAGCACGTCCCTTCCACTGTCACACGACAGCCGGGACCCCAACCCGCCGAACCCCGGGCTCCCTCACCAGCAAGCGACGCGCCTCACCCAGGCCACCCAGACCCGCCGCGACCAGCCANCGCGCCACGGGGCAGCCCCGGGAAGGACCCCCGCGGTGGCCCTCACGCCGGGTGATGCAACCGAGCCTGCCGCAAGAGCCGCTCCGCGTGCGCCGGCGCTGCCCGTTGGTGGGTGGGGGCGGAAACGAGTGCGTGCGCGGGGCGGGGCCGGAGCGGCGGGGAG
>VYZX01010068.1:4147-18586 GCA_013401335.1 Brachypteracias leptosomus | reverse complement strand
CCCAGCCCCGCCGCGACCAGCCAGACCGGCTCCCAGCGCCGCCACTCTGCCCGTTCGCTCAACCCCAGCGTGCTCCAATCCGCTCCCCCACCCTCCAAGCACCACCGCCAGCCGCGTTCCTTCAGATCCCCTCGGCCCCACCGGCGGAGCTTGGGGGGAGGCACCGATCTCTTCAAGCTCCGAGCGCCGCCGCCGTCCCCCTCCNATCGCACCGCAGCGGCAGGAGTGTGAGCGGGTGGCTTGGCGCACGGCGGGAAGTTACCGCTGCCGGGGCAGTTACCGCCTTGGGAGTCCGCGGCTTGACGTGTTCCTGCGGAAAGGGGGTTGTCTTTTGTCTCCCGACAAGCCGGCCGGGCCCGCCTTTACTGTGCGCTAGTGCTGCGTGTACTGCGTGTGTAAAATAATGCCGTTGCTTCGGTAGGGCCATTAGGGTGGGGGCCTGGTTTGGTTGAAAGATACAACACCAAAAAAGGGAGATTCACCCGGTGTTTGTGGTTTCTGCCTCACAACGTGGCAGTGTAGGTTTATCTGGGGCAGTGAGTGGGTGTGATGGAAAAAGGAAGGTAGGGGCAAAATTGTAATTGTATGCTTGTATGTACTGGGAATGAGTGTATCTAATTTGACGTCTGATCAGTTTATCTGCTTGGACAGTAAAACATCACTATACATGTGTTAGTAATCTCTGCTGGCCATCAGCCTGATAAGATTTTGAATTTCAACCTTTCTCTTGTTACTGCCTTTTGTAG
The DNA here is from genome assembly GCA_013401335.1 of Brachypteracias leptosomus. Lineage (NCBI taxonomy): Eukaryota > Metazoa > Chordata > Aves > Coraciiformes > Brachypteraciidae > Brachypteracias > Brachypteracias leptosomus. The sequence continues at coordinate 17,840 of VYZX01010068.1, read as the reverse complement.
GCTGGGTGCTTAGTGTTAGGGAGACTGTATGGATAGAAGACCCTGTCCCCAGATAGGAGCAGCTTAAATATTTTGTACCAAACAGTGGGAAAACACACCAAATGCGTGCTGTTTTCAGAGTTGTCTATGATATAAATGCTTAAAAAAGTTAATAAAATCCCCGATATAGTGATGAGAGCCAGCTTAGAGGTTCAACAGAGACTAAGAGCCAAATTCATAACCCTTCCCCATAGGAGATCAAATTGATTTCTCTTTCATGGAAACTTCTTAAAGGCCTAGAGGATATTGCTACTAATAGGACTTCTGTGATCAGAGAAACAGGTTTCAAGGTAAATAACCAGTTATGTCAAATACATGCACATTCATCATCAGTGGCTTTGCCTGCTGGAGAACGTGATGGTTCTCAGATTTTGCCTGGCTAACTGCTTGGGTCAAAAAAACAGGTTTGGAGCAGACAGCCATGTGATTGCAATGTGATGATGGAAATCTGTGTGAAACTGGTGTGCATGGTTTAACAATGCTTCTAACCTCCCACTTCCTCAAATACTACTATTCCCTTTCTCTCCTGATACAAGAGTTAGGAGGGAGTTCTGCTGGATAACCTAGAGCAAATACATTGCCAGCAGTTGTGTTTTGAAGAAATAGGAACGTGTGGTAAGAAGCCTTACAGTATGTATAATGGTGTTGCCAATGACAAAAGGTATTTTGTCTTGCAAACCAATAATTTTGCACATTGGTTTGGAAAATAGATTTTCATATCTAATCTTTCATCAAGCAATGCGATATTTTCAGTTTTGTATAAAATATCTCAGTTCAGGATAAAAAAAAAAAGCTTATGACTGAGATTCACAAAGTATAGTGGGAACATGATGCAATACTTGGTTGTAGTTGCCTCGATGTCTAGGCATGTATAATCACTCTTTTATGAAAATGAACTGAAGATACTAGACTGTAGTTACTTAGCTGTTAAAATTATGCAATAATGCAGTGCCATGTAAAATTATGGAAACAGCTTTTGTCACGTTTGCAGCAGCCTTTAGAAAGGATTTAATGCTTGCCAAGAACCCTCTAACTCACAACCTGTTGCTGCTATTTTAACAATGAGATTATACATTTTACATCTTCTGTGATAGTGTTGTTACTTTGTTTCACTGTATTTGGGAATACTGGGAGCATGAAGAAAAAACAGGAAAGTTTAAAGACTGCAAGTGTCTAAAGCAGGTAAAAACATTTTTAGGAGTTGTCAAGTATATTGTAGATATAAATTCAGTCAAGTTTAAAATTATTCAAATTAAATGGTAGCATATTAATATAATGCAAAACTGTTATGTCCAGAATTTTATTTGTTGCAAGTCTCATGTATGCCAGTGGGAACTACTTAGTAATTGATTTTGTTCAGATGCCTAAATCAGAAGAGTCAGCCCAAATCTCTGTGTAAATTAATTCTAAGTAAGGTGATGTTGATACTGCTGGTCATTGTTGAGGGCCCCAATTTAAGAGTCTTACATTTTTATTTAGGAGATGAAGATTGTGATGTTATTAACATTTTGATTTTTCAGTAGAGCCAAATTGTCCAACATGAAGGAGAAGCGAGTGGGGGATTATTTTGTGCTTTTATATGTTAAGAAAAAGTATGTCAAAGCTGTTGGGCTTTTTTGTTTTTTGGCCAGGTTTGAGGTCCTCTTCTTTGGCATCGTGTAGGAGACAGCTGAAGATTGTCTTGCACCTCAGCCTGTCACAAACTGCAAACAGCAAAATGACAGTCAGGTAAACACAAGACACTCCTGCTGAGCTTTTTCCACCCTTGTGAAGGTGAAAAGTCTGAAGAGAGTGGAAGGATGCATGAAGTTTTGGTTGTATCATCTCTATATAAACTTACCTTCTACTCCAGTTTTTCTTTGCTGAAACATGAGATGTAAGTGAGTAGGTGCTTGGTGCAGCAGAAGATGTATCCTATGAATCAGGATACATCAGGGAGAGGATGTCCGTCCTTTGAGACTTAGGTGGCAGGGACAAGAGCTGTCTTGGCCAAGTCAGTACGTAAATATCAGTTGTTCCACTGTAACTGGACAAGTAACAGGTTTTAAAACAGTGACTGAGGAGACAGGGCAAATTTACTGCGTGAATAAGTGGATGAGGAGGAATAGGGTGAAGGTTGCCAGGTAGAGAGCGGTCAGGCCATTGGGGTGACGGAGTCAATGGGAGCAGATTGATTGTAGTCTGGAATAAGTAGGCTGGGAGGGAGCAGTAGGAGGGCAGGGTGGGAATAGCAGTGGGAAGTCGTTTGTGAAGCCCTGCATGGCATAGCTGGTTCATTGTGTGAGGCTGTGGAAGGTGGGAAGGACATTCAGCTTGGGGGTGGCAGCTATAGAGGAGGTACGCTCCTGATTTATACATGGTAATGAGAGACTGAAAATAGGCAGTGAAGGGGATGGGAACAGCAATTAGCAGGGAGAGGATGGCAGCGTGTGGCCTATTTAAAGCAGCGAGTGACATAGAAGGTGATGGGGAGGTACGTGGCAGATAGTGGCAAACCAAAGGTCCACGTAGTTCTGTTCACCTCTTACAATAAAGTCGGATTTTGCCAGGCAGAAGCAAGATCGAGAAAGCAGAGAGGGGCTGTTTGTGCCAAGGCAAAGCCCCCTGCACCCCACGCTGGGCTGCCGTCCCCGAGAGCTGCCTGCTGTTTGCTGAGCGCCCGTGGCTGCCAGCCCTGACCCGACGGGCTCCGGTGACCTGGTTCCCACGGCGGATGGCAAGGCCGCCCGTGGCGAGACGGGAGCTGGGATCGGTCCGCAGCACCTGCGCCTGGCTGGGTGTTGGGAGGAGTTCGGCCGGCTCCGAGCGGGGGTTGCTGTTCCCTGGGGTGGGCTGCGACACCACATCCCGCGGGGCTGCGCTGAGGAGCGGGGCCGTGGTTTGTGGCGGGACTCAGCCGGGAGGCAGCGGGGTGGAAGGGAGCAGCACAGCCCTGAGCCGCCGAAAGCGGCCGCCTGTGGATGAGCGTCCTCGGGAGCCAGGCGCAGACGATGCTCGTTGGCTCTGCTTTCTCCAGCCCCAGCCATGCGCGGCCTCCGCTAGGCCCCGGTAAGGGACTCCTTTCCCAGGGGCGTGCCTGCTCTCCCCGCTGCCGCCGGTGCGGGCTGGCCCCTGGCTGACAGCACAAGGGGCTGGGAGGTGCGGTGGGACAGGGCACGCTGCCGGCCGCGGCGCGGGGAGTGGCAAGCGGGGCCGGGCCGATGCGGGAGCGCGGCGGCGGCGTTTAGCCGCCCCGGGCAGCCCCCCCCTCTGCCGGGCCCGCAGGTGGCGGCGGAAGTGACGGCCGGCGCGGGATGCCTGCAGAGGGTGGAAGATGGCGCCTGCGGCCGTGCTAGGCAGCGCAGAAGGTAAACAAGAGTAAGCGGCGGGGGGCGGCAGGGACCCTGGGGGCGAGGCCAGGCAGGGCCGGGAGCGCCGGTGCCCGGGCGGCGCGGCGGGGAGCGGCTTCCCACCTCCCCCCGAGCACGGACCGCGGGGAGGAGGGAGCCCAGGATCCCCCCTTCCTCCTCCGCCTCCTCCTTCTCCTCCCGGCTTTGCCTCAGCCATTGCCCCTCTCTTCAGCCCCCCGGGGCCTCCCTCCGCCGCCGCCCCCGGCTTTATGTTACACAGAGGCCCCCCTCTCCGCCGGTCTAGCGGGAGGAGCCGCGTTTTCAGCGCCGCCGCTGCCGAGAGGTAGGTGAAGCCGCCCCCGGGGCCCTCCCGCCGCTGCCTGCCCTACCGAGGGCGGCCTGGGCCCCCTTCTGGCTTTCAGGGACCTTCCTCTTCGGACTGTGCCGGCCGAGACAGGCGGAGGCGGCGGGCTGGTTGCTCGTGAGCGGCGGGCATGGGGGTGGCGGGCATGGCCGGGCCGCGGCGGCGGGCGCTGTGAAAGCCTTGCGGGGCCGGGGGTCGTGAGGTGGCCTCTGCGGAGTGGCCGCGGCCCCGAGACGGGCGCCGTGGACTCCTGTGGTGGCACTTCTCTAACTCCGAACCCGCCTGCCCCGTTCGCCCGGGAGCTCGGCCTGGGAGCTCTCTCACTGCGGAGCGGTACTAAATGTGTCAAGTGGGAAAACTGAAGTAGGTCATCAGAGTTCCTACCCCCGAAATAGGTATTTGGCGATCAGCGACGTTGGGGGAGGAAAAAGTATCTGTGATCGGAACGAGCAGACTGCCGCTAGGATTGGTACTGGAGTTTTGACCTATTTGGTAAATACTTCAGTGTCGCTTAAAAATTTAAAGTTCATGGGATTTTGTTGTGTGTTTGGTTTTTGTTTCCCTTCCTTTAGAAGAAGAATAGAAGAATCCTAAGGCTGTTACTGGATAAAAGGGCAGAGCTACTGAAATCTGCCTTCCTGTTGACTTCGTTGTGTATACTCGTTCCTGAGATAATAACCCAGCTCTTTCACCACCGTAGCCCCAGTTCACACTCGATCCCCTCAACATACCACCATGTGCCTCTGTCTTTTTCCTTCCAACGCCTAGCCAATGTGTTTAATTTCTACCACGTGTCCTATAAACTTTCCCACTGTCACTCATCTCCTTTCACTTTCCTTAATTATACCTTATAGCTGGTTTGAATCTACACACGTTGATTTGCCTTTCAGCAAGCAAAGCAGAACAGGTAACTGTTGAGCTTGTACTGGAGATACCAGATCTTTTTCATTTATCTAGCTGCCAATTTGTGGGAAATTTGTAGAAATTTAGTATGTTTGAGATTTCTGTCTTTCTGACAAGTGAGGTTGACATTTGGCAATGAGGTCAAAAGCTGTATGTCTTGAGCAAAAAGGCACAACCTCATTAATCTCATTTTCTCAGAAGATGCTAAAAGTATTAACTAAGCGGTAACTATACAGGTAACAAATACAATTGGAATGGGTAGCTCAACTACCTTAATTTAGATTAAAAATATTCTCACTAATATAGTTTGAATACTACTTGTAGCTCATTACCTTTTTATTACTCTAAAACTGTGACAAGAGTCCAAAAAAGTAGGATTAGATTTTTTTGCTACTAAGAAATACTTAACCTGCAACTTTTCTCTATAAAATACACCATGATTTTCTTGATAAATATCTTTACAATAAGAAAATATCTTTTTATTATTGATACTTTTTTCTTACATTTGGAAAAAACATATATTTGTGGCTTCTGTAGTGATTTATATATAAAAGGAGTGTTGGCACTTGGGTTAGAACCATGGTATCCACTTTGAGAGCAGTGGCAAATCTGTAGTATTCAACACTACCATCACTTAACTTTTAAGTGTTAGTGATACAATTCTCATTCTCACAGATATATTAAAAATATTTTATACTGGGCACCTGTCCTGGTATCAGTAAATGGCATTGGAAGAGCATTGAGCTGAGCTTGGCTCTGTGTTGGGGAGCATGTTTTTCTGTATAGGTGTAGTGATGCCATGATCTTTTAGCCAAATGGTTTGAACCATCTTAATGTCTGTGAAGTGCAGTTATATCATCTACATGATGGACTAATATGATGAGAAACTAGTGCATATCTTGTTGATGTTAATTCATGAGACAGAAGCTGAGTTTAGAGTGAGTTAGGTGAAGTTAAACTGGTCAAGTAAGTGCAGCTGATACACATGCCTGGCAGTCTTAAAATGCTTGTCAAGCATGTACTGTCATCAGAATCCTTTTGATAGTCATCCTAAAGCTCGATTTAAGGGCTGCACTGGGCTGCATATTTTTATTCTCTGATGGCTAGTGTTGTATGATGGGAGGTTTCTGACATACAATCAATTAATATTCATCTACATTGAACATATGTGAAAATCATATTCTTCAACAGTATTTTAAAACAAAATGGTTCTGATACTTTGCATGTGCACTTGTAACATTTGGATCCTTCCATGCAGAAAGACTAAATTGAGTTACAGTGTGAGTTTTTAGGAATAGAGAGTAATGAGACCTGAGAAGCTGATCCATTATGAATACATGCATATGAGAGCACCAACACATCTGCTTGAGTTGGAGGAGGCTTTATCAAAAAGGAAAGAGAACAAACCATTCTTTCCTAGTACTGTACTCTATGAAGATAGTGAAAGACTGCTCAGCAGGGCTCTAGCACAGTTTGAGTGACATACAACCATACCGAGCTGAGACACAATCCATACTGAGTTTTAGTATGTTTGGTTATAACTAGTTCAATAATACTTCTAGTGTAACCATAATGACCTCTGAGACAGCTGATGTGTTATGAAAGTGCTGCTGTTGTTATCAGATGATGCAGATAGAGCTGTCATGGTCAGATATGTGCTCCTGAAAATTTCATTGTGCAGGGTGGACAGTTTCCAGGAGTACCCAAGTTTTAATTTCTCTGACAGTCTGGTTCTGGAGTTGATGAGCTCTTAACTCCTCGCTTTCAAAGTAATCCATTGGTTTTGGAATTCTCAGTATGGACTGTGTGGAGTCTTTACCATGAACTACTAATGTGTTTAAGATAGTTTCCCAAACTTAGCATATTAATTATAAAAGATTTTAGATAAACCACAAACTTGCTGTGTTTCTTTTTTCCTACATTTGCAGCTGTAGCAATGGAAAGTTTTGATACCCACAGGTTATTGATGTATCTCACTTTTACATCATTCCTTCTGCTAGTGGGGTATTGTGATGAAAAATGATGGTTCAGACAAGGTTTAATTTTTTTAGTGTCAAACCATGTAAACAAGGGTTTAATTTGGGGAATAAATTATACTGTGTAAATGTATACAGTTGCCTTATACACACTCTTTGCATTCTTACTCATTGCAGCACACTGCATTCAAAGGCCAGGTTTTTAGTGATCAATATGTGCAGTTGTGAATGTTTTGCTTTTATGTTCAAATGCCTGTGTGTTGTATTTTTGTACATGTATAACATTAGAGTGTGGAGAAACATCCTATTTGTTCAGGGAAGTGTTTGTTTTAACAAAATGAGGGTCGAAGAATTCTGCTGAAAGCAGTCTTTGCACCTCACAAAATAAAGCATACGTAATGGCTTAAAAATTTGCATTTAAACATGCATTTGATGGATGAAAGGAATGGGATTGATGAAAGAGATTATTGCATTTTTAAGCTCTGTTTTCATACTTTAACCGAAGTATGGTTCTGTATGTCTGGTGAAATATCTTTTTGTGTAATTGGTAGATACAGTGTTATATTATGTGAAAATTTGTTGTTCAGCTGTGTTCACATAGGTGCTTTCTCAGAATTTCTATGAGGTAGGTAGAAGGAACAAGTACTTCATAATCTGTAAACAAAGAAACTTGCTAGTTCTATCTCAGCATCTCAAATGAGTTATTAAGGAAAGCAGAAATCTGCCTTTCAGCTGGTGTGCTAGAGTTGGTATTGTCAGTGCTTTCCTAGAACAATGCATTTCTATTCCTAGAAAATGCATATAAGATTACCTACTACATAAACACACTCATTTAAAGGGCATTTTTCCAGGAAATACTGCTTTTTGGATGGATTCTTAAATCAAGCAGGGCATGAGCCAAAAGCGTATATTCCATAACTTCCTTCTCAATGGTTTGTGCATTTAGACTCCATTTCTTCTACTTGTGACTAAGAGCCTCAGACACCCTGAGGAAAGAAGGTTCTCCTTGTTTAGCAAGAAAAAGCTGTCTGGAGCAGGGTTTCCAGACTTATTACAACTGCAGAATAAAGATGAGAAACCAGTGTTCCAAGTAAGTGCTTCTACAGTCACAGCAGAGTAAATGCTGTAATGCATTTAGTGCTAAAAGAGGAAGAAATATCAGGAAAAGCTAATAAGGTTAAGCATATTTCTCTCTTAGCTTTTCAGCAGAGAATCTCACTTCCTGTGCTGCATTGAACTGATCAGCTCTAGTATGCGCAGAACAATGCAGGATGTCAACTTAGATATTCCCCCCCACACTTTATTGTTTATACATTGTAATTTTTTGTTCACATTTTCTTATAGACCACTGTAGGCTACGTATCTTCCTTCAAATTAAGTGTGCTATTGTGATTTGCATGCATGAAAATATCTAACTCTAAATTTTGCATTTTTATTGAAAATACAAAAAAAATATCATTATGTTATTGTCCTCTGGGAAATAAGCTGCAGCATTTGAATAGTGCATAGAATTACATCTAAGGTTGCAAGTGTGTGTGTGGGAGGAATGGCATAGCTATGCTTTAGAAAAATGACTTCATTTGAGAGTATTTTGTATTGCTTTTTTAATATTTGAACTACTGCAATGCTCTTCACTTTTGACTAAGGATATTAGCTATAGAAATTAAGATTTTTGCCAGTCAATTGTAATACGCATTTAACTATCTAGTTTCCCTGTTTCTGTGCTATTTTAACCACCTTGTTTATTTGTACTGAGCAATGCATTTTTGTGTTGTAAAGAAAAATGTATCTGCTGATACTGTGTGTGGCTTTATGCTGAAAAAGGGTATTTACTCGGTTCACTTAATGCAGGAAGACAAGTAGTCTTTTGCTTTTTGCTTATAGAATTCTGAAGCTTCTTCAGACGGTGTTTTAGAGAAGTCTTACTGGTTTTGTCTCTGCTTAAATAATCCATTAAATGCTACCTGATGTTTGGGAGGAAAAATATTTTGAGATTGAATACTGTAGATTTACTAAAAATAATATAGGCAGGGACGTGAAAAGGAAGATTAAGTGACTTAAACCCTCACATTTTTAAAACATTCTGAGATGATAATTTCAGAGTGTTGACTATTTTGTTACCATTGTACATTTTTGTTACTCACTTCTAGTTTTAATGTATCTTTATAGAATAGCCAGTTCTAGGGAGATGTGAAAATTTGAACCCTAAAATGTGTTCCCTAGATGCACCTTTTTTGTTGTTGTTAATGTATTTTGGCAATTCCTACCACCTTATTTTTGATAGATTTAAAAATTGAAGGGTAGTCATTTGTCTGATTTTTTTTAATTTTGTTTTTACAAATGTGTCTTATTTCTATTTAATCAGAATTAAAAGGATGCTAAAAAAACCCAAATCCATGTGGTTTCAGTGTAGAAGTGACTTGATCACAGAATCACNTTGTTACTGTTTACCTTTCTATTTTACAGCAGAAATCCAATTAGGAAGCAAAGTTCTGTAAACTCAGGCTCTATGCTTCCTCTTCGGTTCATTGTTTATTTTAGTAGAGTTAGTAAAGTANATATTTCTCTCTTAGCTTTTCAGCAGAGAATCTCACTTCCTGTGCTGCATTGAACTGATCAGCTCTAGTATGCGCAGAACAATGCAGGATGTCAACTTAGATATTCCCCCCCACACTTTATTGTTTATACATTGTAATTTTTTGTTCACATTTTCTTATAGACCACTGTAGGCTACGTATCTTCCTTCAAATTAAGTGTGCTATTGTGATTTGCATGCATGAAAATATCTAACTCTAAATTTTGCATTTTTATTGAAAATACAAAAAAAATATCATTATGTTATTGTCCTCTGGGAAATAAGCTGCAGCATTTGAATAGTGCATAGAATTACATCTAAGGTTGCAAGTGTGTGTGTGGGAGGAATGGCATAGCTATGCTTTAGAAAAATGACTTCATTTGAGAGTATTTTGTATTGCTTTTTTAATATTTGAACTACTGCAATGCTCTTCACTTTTGACTAAGGATATTAGCTATAGAAATTAAGATTTTTGCCAGTCAATTGTAATACGCATTTAACTATCTAGTTTCCCTGTTTCTGTGCTATTTTAACCACCTTGTTTATTTGTACTGAGCAATGCATTTTTGTGTTGTAAAGAAAAATGTATCTGCTGATACTGTGTGTGGCTTTATGCTGAAAAAGGGTATTTACTCGGTTCACTTAATGCAGGAAGACAAGTAGTCTTTTGCTTTTTGCTTATAGAATTCTGAAGCTTCTTCAGACGGTGTTTTAGAGAAGTCTTACTGGTTTTGTCTCTGCTTAAATAATCCATTAAATGCTACCTGATGTTTGGGAGGAAAAATATTTTGAGATTGAATACTGTAGATTTACTAAAAATAATATAGGCAGGGACGTGAAAAGGAAGATTAAGTGACTTAAACCCTCACATTTTTAAAACATTCTGAGATGATAATTTCAGAGTGTTGACTATTTTGTTACCATTGTACATTTTTGTTACTCACTTCTAGTTTTAATGTATCTTTATAGAATAGCCAGTTCTAGGGAGATGTGAAAATTTGAACCCTAAAATGTGTTCCCTAGATGCACCTTTTTTGTTGTTGTTAATGTATTTTGGCAATTCCTACCACCTTATTTTTGATAGATTTAAAAATTGAAGGGTAGTCATTTGTCTGATTTTTTTTAATTTTGTTTTTACAAATGTGTCTTATTTCTATTTAATCAGAATTAAAAGGATGCTAAAAAAACCCAAATCCATGTGGTTTCAGTGTAGAAGTGACTTGATCACAGAATCACAGACTGGTTGGGGTTGAAAGGTGTCTTTGGAGGTCTCCTGGTCCACTTCCTCACCTGGCTTAGCAGGGCTACCTAGAGTTGGTTGCCCAGGGCACTCTCTGATGCTGATTTTAGGGGTTTGTATATTATTACTTTGTTTTGATCCTTAAAAAGAACACTGAAGATGCTCCTCTGGATTTGGTCCGTTTATCTTCTACTGTTTGTCTCTGCTTGCTTTCACTTGCCAACTTTTCCTTTTTACTTCTTTGAGGGTGGTGAAAAAAGGCCTTTTAAAGCCATCCTATGTAAAAGTTAATTTATCTCTTTTTATTTGCAGAATATCTATAATATAATTATCTTTCTCAAGTTTGGATCTTACTGGTGTGGTTCTTCTGTGTTGTTCATGAACACAGTGATGTATGTACTCGTTTGAAGAAAGTCCCTTCCGTGAGATTGCTGCCTATGTGGGCCTGTGTCATGGAGGTTCCCATTATTTTCAGATTGATGATGTTGCTTCAGTCACCTGGGGAATGTTGCTTCATTTCTGACTTTATTTTCCCCCAATATATTGTTGTGTTATTCTGCTCACATCTCACATTTGCAAATTCCAGCTGTCCTGTCCTGTTTTTTCCATCATTCTTGGAATTGAATCTGAGCCATATATCTTAGTTGGTCTCCTAAAGAAATTTAACTTACACAGTTGTACTGTCTGAGAGCCCAAGTAACCTTTGAACCTATTGGTCAATTTAAAACAAAATTGAGAGGGAATTGGTTCAAGATGTGGGATATTTTATGAAAACAGGTGGCCCATTTAAAGGCAAGTGACCATTCTCTTAAACAGGAAGGGCTGAAGTATGAGTTCAACTACTATTAAACATCAGAGAACTGGGGGCAGGGGGTGTGGAGTTGTTACAAGTGCTCTAGTGAAAGAAAAAAAATTTGTTACTGTTTACCTTTCTATTTTACAGCAGAAATCCAATGAGGAAGCAAAGTTCTGTAAACTCAGGCTCTATGCTTCCTCTTCGGTTCATTGTTTATTTTAGTAGAGTTAGTAAAGTAATTCTTTCCTTGTCAGCTTTTGTGTAAGAATTGGCAACAATCAAGAGGATTCTTTGATAGTAATTTTCTTTTTGGTAGACGTGTGCTGTGTTCAGAAATAAGGGACTTGCATTATGAAGCTCCAGAGCAGTTTGCATTTTCTCTCTGTCCTCAATGACATTGAAGGGCGTGTGCTATCATGGATACTGGTGAGAAAGTGATTGGATTGTCAGCTTGGTTCGCTTGATGCTGCTCATACTTTCAGGAATTTGAATTTTATCATAAGGCCTTAATTGTCCTGAACACTCCCAGCATTGACTTCATTGTGCACAGAACCTGTCAGCAGGATTCAACAGTGTGGGAGCAGTGCTAATTCCGTGAGGTGTGGCTGCAAACGCCCACTCACCATTCTAGTTTTGCACAGATGAAAGAGTATCTACAGTTTTGTTTTCCAGGATGAGTTCTGATGAATTAAGAAGAGGAGATTATTATCCGTTGTTGGAGTCTAATAAAATACATTCCGGTTACAATGGCAGCAGTCAGAATGTGGTGCTTGAGGAAGTGAGAGTAATGTGATAACTGCCCTCTGAAGTTGTGAAGTCTGGGCCAACCTTCTGGGTCCATAGGCTGCTGTAGAGTTCTATAACCTTGAGGATCAGATTTTTAAAAAATGTGTTGGAGTCATTACGTGTAACTTTGTTACAGGAAATTCGGAGTTAAATGCACAAATAACTGAGTGAATATTGCAATGTAATTTAAGGTGTGATAAAATGTAACTAAAATAATTGAGCCAATTCTAGTAGCTGATTAGTGCCAAAAGGGGAAGATGTTACTCCTTTTCTCTGTTCCTGCTCAAGTGTGATGTCCTGCCCTCCTCTGCATCAGGCTGCTTCTTGTGCCATACCCCCTGTGGTGTCAAGTGAGCAGTCAGCTTGCTAATAAGCAAAAAGCTCTCTGGTTTGGAGGGTTTGTGTGTGCTTGGGGGTGGTGGTGTTTGTGTCATGTGTCGTTGTCATCGTGTTCTAGCCCTCACCTTGCCCCTGGTTTAGTTTTCTATCAGGTTTATGAGTAGAATTGGCTTTTTGGAGCAGCCCAGTGATCCCCAGAAATGACTCAAGGTAGGCAGTGGGAGTTCAGATCATAGAATGAGGACAGAGAAGGAGAATGGAGTGTGCCATTGCCCTTTGACTAGTGATAAATTGTTAGATTGGTTTAATCTGCCTTGTGCAACTTCACCCTCCCTAAACCCAAGAAAGATGAGAAACACTTTCAGAAATTCTTAGATTTTGAATAGTTTTTTATCTAGATTTTTATTCAATATTTATCTTCCTTAACAGAGTAAGATCCCTAGTCTTTAATTTCTTTTTGGCTTATTTACAGTTTGACTATAGCTTGCATATAAGTAACACTGCATTTGCAAATGTTAAAATGCTTAATAAGCAATTATGCTTCACTAAACCCAGTATACAGAATATTATTTATTGTGACCTAATCTTGTCAGTGCTTTCTATTGCCTTAGTATTTTGCACTTTATAAATCTCATCACCTAATTAATCCCTTTTAGTAAGAAATGGGAGGGGGAGGGAGGGGGAAGGGCCCATGTTGTTACAGTAGAAGTGAAACTACTTTAATAGTATTTCTGAAAATTTCTTCAGTTTCCTAGAAATACTTTTGAGTAAAATGACATATTTTTAAAGTGACTACAATTTTTTTAGGTTATACCTTGTACCGTTCTACTGGAGCTTGTTTCTGAAGTTAAGGAGATTTATCTTCTTTTCTGAAACCTTTGATATTCAAGAGTTGGTGTTTTATTGCTCCCCTGAGATAAATTCTTTAGAAGGATTGAGGAGGGGAGAGGAAGAAAGCGATGACAACCTTTTAAGCATTGCATGTTCATTACCTGACCACTAAGTAGCTTGGAGTGAGGAATGACTTTGGCAGTATTGCATAGTTATTTATTACTCTTTCTTTAAAATTAAATATTTCTCCCCCCAGAATATTCTCAAGTTTGTGGTGTAAGTTGTTTGTTAAGTTGATTTTTCAGCTGAAGGGAAAAACAAAAGGATAGTGAAGGCTTTTAAGTCTTAATAAAAGCAATCTCGGTTAGAACTTATCTGGTCAGGATAGGCTTGTGATATGTTATTAGAAATAACAATTTATTTTAATGTATTTATTTTTTCTTCCTCCCAGGTGATTCATGGCAGGGGACGTGGAAGGGTTTAGCTCCTCCATCCATGACACCAGTGTCTCTGCT
>VYZX01010065.1:6454-19799 GCA_013401335.1 Brachypteracias leptosomus | reverse complement strand
TGATGGCTTCAGAACAGAATTCCTCACTTCACGTACCTAGCTTTGAAATTTCAGAACCAAATCACTCTTCACACTTCCCATGTAGAGTAATAATCTCATTTATCTCACAAGGGAGACATTAAGATGAGTACATAGAGACACTACATAAGGAAGTCTGATCTCCAAAGGTTGCCAACATAAAGCATTAGCACTACCCTTTCTTTCAAGTATTCCAAAAAATGAGTCGTTTCAGCTGGCATCGAAACAGCACCTAGGACTCAGATATGCCCTCATCACAGGGAGAATTGCATTCCAGAATGGAGATTGAACTAGTTTATTTGCCTATACTTGCAAGGACACTTAACCTTTATGCAGAACAAGTGGATGATGAACAACATTATTATGCTTGTTGTAAAAGTGACCATGTGTTATGCTAATAAGAAAAATGTTCAGCTGCATGAAAATAACCTTCCCCCTGAGATTATTCCATTAAAGTTTAATGTTTGCTCTATACTCTCCTTTGAATACAGATCATTTGTTCACAACATCGCAGTCCCGTAGAATCATCTGGTTTTCCCTTTAATGCCAAGGCCTTGCTAACACAGCACTCCATCCTCATTACCAGGCTTACCACATTAAGCTGCTGTTCATCAGCTTTCAACAGTGCGAAATCTAATTCAATTTCTTGCCATCTTTTCCTTTCCAGAATTGTTCTTTTGTGAAGCAGAAAGTTAAATTTGGATTAATAATGTGTCACTTGCAGCTCCTTTTTAACACAGCTTATCAGAAGCTACCTATAAACAGGTTCCAGATACTTCTGAATTGGGCAGGTCTTACTGCACCCAGCCCAGTACAGGCTGTTGGCTCCAACTCATCTGACCTGACATTGTATTCATGTCCACCCAAAGCAAACTATCACAGATCATAACAGAGGGTAACAACAGAATAGGACTGGAATGGGGGAAGAAAATGGTTCTCCTTCAAGCCAAAGACAACCACAGCTACACAAAGCTGGTTCTAAGTCATCTTTACACCTTTCCTCTCTCCTAGTTGATCTGGGCACACCAGTATCTTCACACAACTCCAAACAGCCTCACTGTTACCTGTGCTCTCCTAAGCCACTTGTCAGGGCCTGTAGTGAGAGAAGCACACAAAAGATCCTTTCTTACTAAAAGAAAGTAGTAGTAAACCAGCTTTCTGACTAAATATGTACTGAGTGCCACCACAGCACAGGAAATAGCTGGTTTAGTAACACCTCTTGTACTGCAGAACTAAAAACTTGCAGAATTGTTCAGGTTTGTGCCGAGTGATGAATAATTCTGGAAGGCAGTTAATGCACTGGGCTGGAACTCAGGCTACACACATCAAAGCTGCTGCTTTGCTTATATGCTTTCTCTGTGCCCTTGGTGATATTCTGTATTATACAGGTTCTTTATGCCACACTCAACTAACATCCAAGCACCTTCCAGCTCATCCACATTTCCTTTTGTTAATGCAAATGTGCACAAGGTTCAAGGAGCAGATCTTGCACCCACACAGCAAGATGTTGGCTATGGTGGCAGTCAGTCATTCCTAGGAAATTAAATTGCTCTGTAAAAGTTTTCAATTCCTCATCTGTATAAGTTATCCTCCTTTCGCAACTTCCCTAGTCACAGATGTGACAAGGTCTCTAGAAGGATTAGTGCTGTGTGCTTAGTCTCACTACACTTTGCACTAGGCAAATGTAGGTGAGGAATGTAAATTTATGCCACCCCAGCCTGCACAAGAGCAGCAGCACCTCAAATACATGCAGAGTACTGCAATAAAACGCAATGAGTCCATGCAGGCTGAAATACACATGTATTAGTGGCCTTTGTGTATCTTGGGACCCCAGGAAGTTTCTATAGCTCTTGAAGGATCTTTCCATAAGTTATTTCAGGTTAGAACTGTGCATTTAGGAAATAGCTGCTACAGTAAGGCCCATATCTCAGCTGCAGCAAAGCAGTGCTGACTGTAAGAGGAAGCTGTGGAAAGTATATTTAAAACATCACTGTGGTCTAGGTGAAAACAGACTCTATTTTGTTTCCTGCTACATATTAGCTGCGTGTCCTCTTTACATGCAGAGCTAACGGGAAAATAAGTGTAAAGAAAAACATTGATTATTCAGACACATTCCCCATGCAAGATTCTCCATCATCTGATCTCTCACCAGCAGCTTATTCAGGAAATTGGCCTTCTGTTAAAACACTCAGAGGATGTGTCTTCTCAAAAAGATAAATCAAAAATATTTGGAAATAATGAAGTTACTTAATGTTACACTATATATACCTTATTACCAACAGTTCGCTTTGGAAAATGGTGATATGCCTGGTTGGGAAAGGAAAGCTAGAATCTTCCTGTCAAAGAGCAGTGTTTAGACCTGGTCAATTATTAATGAATTATTAAATTCATTAATAATTCTGGTATAACAACAGGGAAATTAAAATACTGTGGCTCAAGGCATAAATATAACCAACTGTGCCTCAGAAAGCACTGTACTTAAAACACAATTTGATTCTTTCCTAGCCCTACCCACAGTTCTCATTTGCTTGCCACTGTTTCATACATAAAAACATTTACCTTGGAACACACTGTGGCCATGGTAAAACTGCCCCCATAGGTTACACTACAGAATTAACAACTACCTGTGGGGCTGCTGCTCCAGAAAAGCAGCAAGTACCAGCTCACCATAAGCAATGCAGTCACCCGGAGCCTGTGCCTATTGAAAAATGCAACAAAATTTTATACCTCTTCCAGAAAATGCTGCAGTAAAATGAACACCTATAGTTCTATAATCAACCTTTTTCCCCCCTTCCTACCCAGCCTTCTCTTTATACATTCCATACCTGGGACTGATTTTCACTATTTGAGAAGTCTCAGGTGAATTTTCTTCTTTTCATCAACCTTTTCAAACTATAAATACCCGAAGTTCCAGGCGGAGTGGAGCACACCCAGCCCCCACCTCAGGGCTTTTTCTACCCTGCTCCTCCCGACCATTTTTTACTACAAACCCTATGAATTCAGCAAAAGCAATTCAGGCTGTAACATTAACTGCTGGAACCAAAGTATTTCTGAAATCTACACAGCACATTTATTAATAGCAAAGCAAGCACTCTCGAGCTCTAGCCAAAGCACCATCCCCCAGCTCTCTCAGGTTCTCCGTCTCCTCTCAGTGACCCATAAGCAAAAGACTCAGACCACATATAGCACTTAAAGCAAAGACAAATTATTTCAAGAGAACTGATAAAGATCACATCCAGCTGCAGATTTGAACTGATTTGAACCCACAACGACCACACTTAGTGCTCTTGGCTTTCCTAAGTGTTTGCTGTATTTTCCTGTCCCTGCAGCCAGTGACTCTGCACTGTTCAATCATTTTATATCACCCCTAAAAGGATCGAGTATAAAGCTTCTCATGTTTTCTGAAGAAAGTATTTCTTGTGTTATTAAGGCACATTTTCAAATTGCATTTTTCTGAACCTCTCACAGCTTTCTGCTTTGCACATGGCTTTGGGCTGAAACACTTCATCCCACAGCAGAGCCTACGGAGGGACCAGATGAGCCTGTTCCGTCCCTTTTCTGCACCAGTCACCAGCTGGTGCATGAAGGGATCACTGAGTGTCTTCAAAAGCAGTGAAAACCAGCAGGTCATTGCCCATATACCTCTACAACAGATCTGGCCCTGAGTTACCACCTCCAACTCCACCACTCCTAGTCCAGTTTCACTTTCTGATGTGAAAACTACTCAAGGGAACTTTTTTCTCAGCAACCCCACAAAGAGTGAGTGACCAGACAGGGTGTCCATGATGCTCTTGTCACTTCAAGACCTATCCTCAGCACATATTGTTTTCCTCACCACATCCTCACACCCACTGTTGCTTTTATTTATTCCAAATGAATGTCTGCACTTACCAAACATTGTCTCCAGAAATATTGGGATTGAAGAATTTGGAACTTAAAACTAAGAATACCTTGAGAGAACTGATTTTTAGTGATATATAGTTAATACATGCAGTCACTTACGTGCAGTATGTGCCATGGAAGACATCCTCTCTTTACTCCTATTTATAGATATTTATCTCTGCATAAATAGTGCCAATTTTACTATAGTACTGGTATCTGAGAAAAGGCCAAGTAAATTCAAGATTTATATCCAGATCTATTTCCAGGAGCCTTGACACAATAATAATCTCTTTACAGAACTTCATGCTGATCAATAATGATTCTGTCTTCATTGTATTAAGACAAAAACCCCATCAATTCACCTGATAACCTCTGGAGGGCTGCATCCATACTACAGAACACATTAAAGCACAAAGGTATGTCTGTTGCTGCAAAAGCACACAAAGATTAAAAGAGACAGTTTCTATACATTGCCTAGACAGGGAAAAAATGGCCCCAGATATACTCCAGATTATACTTGCCCAGCATTTACTTTATGGGAGACAAATAAAGGAGGTGTCTCCCCCTGCACCTAAAAAGTTCTATTAACAAGGTTTAGGATGGGTTTTAAATTTACTCTTTTCACTACAGATATCAGTGTTTAATTTTGCCAGGATCATTTAACTCACTTCTGACCTATTAACACTCGAGCTAGTAAGCAAGAACAAGCCTGCCTAGGTAAAGGAGTACCTGGTTCTTCCCAGTCTTAGTGTGCATCTTGACCACCTCCAGCCTCACTTGGCCTGCCCTTAATAACAGCAACCCCAGCAACATCAAAAATTCAGTGTTCCTTATGAAGTTCACCTGTTATTCAATGGACTGCAAAAAACTTCCCATAGCTGATGTATGTACATATAAACTTACAGAGCCAGCCTTCAACAGGACTTTGCACAAACCTCCAAGCAGTGTGGATTATTCAGACTGGACAGTCCATAAGAAATGCAGTACAAGTGGTCTTACCGCTGTAGCAGCAGACATGTCCACAGCCTGGGGAAGGGGAACAGCCCTTCCTCTCATGGCCACACCAGCCAGAAGGGTGAAAACTGCAATCAGAAATGGCTTTTATAGGTGCAGAGCTGTGTCACAGGGAGTCCCCCTTCCCACCAGCCATTAGTAGCCTCAGCTACAGGAGTTACACAACTTCTCAATTGGAGCTGCCCCACAAACATGCAGCTTATGTGTACCCAGCTGCTTAGGATGGACACTTGGTCTCTGACATCCTGCTCCTCAAGCTCACCCTCCAGACACTACCAGCATTAGGAAGCCGTTCATTTTCAAGACTATCCTAAAGTACCAGGGCAATCTAAATAACCACAGTTAGAGCAATCCAGACATTTGTCATCTCCACTTATGTATGATGTTAAGCCTCTGATGCAGCAGAAAGAAGAAACTTTTGCTTAAAAGCAAAAATTTCAGTGGAAATCAAATATTACCTTACCTGAGGAGACCTCTCTCTACCCACTCAGATCTTCCATGGCAAATAACTTAGCAAAGCCTGAGCTGAGCTTAAATACGGGCCCAGCCCATGGGCAGGGGTGTGGATGGAAGCCCCAGCTGGAGCTGGTCAGGGCTGATAGGGCCTGTTAGTACCCTCAGGACCCTGATATGCAGAAACACAGGATAGGAACAAATATTCTTGAGTGGCCCAAGGACAGGATTTCTCTTAGGTGAGAAGGTGAAAAGTAGAGCTAAGCTTTTAATAAGGGCATACAAGAGAGACTTCTCCTGGCAGAGCAGACACTTGCAGTCTCCTGATAAACACTCACTGCTGCATCCAGACATGCTATAGCATCAGCAAGATTCATTTGTGAGTGACATAATGGCTTCTAAAATCTGTTAGCTTATGAATACTGCTTGAGATCAGCAGCTCCCTGTATGGAAGACTGCAAGCATCTGTTCACACCTGGGACTTGCCTGTTTTCTCTTTAACTGCTGTGCCAGTCAGGCAGTTGCAATGCAGTGGCAGGGTTAGCAGTAGAGGACAGTCAAATCTGTATGACGCAGTCAGAAAGAAGGTCCGTGGATGAAAAGCTGCTGCTGTTGAAGACAAATCAGTTCCTCATGTCTGAGCTCCTGCAAGCCAGAGCACATAGACCAGAAATAACATCTGAATGTGAGACTTCTGTAATCACTAGAACATTATCACAATCTGGTGTGGTGAGCAGGAGTGCCCAGCACAATACTACATGGACTCTAAGAAAGAAAATCTGTTCACAGAATCTAAGATCAGTGACAAACTGTGCCTTTTAATAGCAAGGAAAAAAAACGTGTGAAAGACAAATAAGCAGGATACAGAGCAGTTCTATTTCTTCACAGACTTGGTACCATATATCTTGTTAATACAAACATCCAGGAGCTTAATGCAGAATCTTCTTTATTGACCCTGAAAAGCCTAAAAGTAAAAGTGATATGGGATGAGAAAGAAGTGGGAGTTTTGCAGAATAGTTAAAAATAGACAGTTGTAGGAAACATTCAACACATACTGCGCTAAGTAGCAGACACTTCAGTGTCTGTCTGCAGCTTTTTTTTAAGTGTCTTGGCTTGTTATTTACAAGTGACTTATAATAAAATTACCTGGAACTAACATCTAAATGCTGCAACATATTAAACTATACAGAGGATAACAGTCAAATAGTAAGAAGCACAGAAAAGAATACTCAACTTTACTTGGAAAATAGGATTTCAATTCTGTCAGTTGAAATCCTAACCAAGAAGTAGTGCATGCCCCAGCAGCCAGAAGATGGGGAAATGAGATTAACTACACAGTCAAAATGAAAAGCGTTCACATATTTTTCTGGATGATCCACTTTGCTTATATTAAATTCAATGTACAGTCTGAACTGCCATTGCTGACAGAAGAAAAAGCCCAGACTTCCCTACAGACCCAGTGCCAAAAATGTTTCTAGCTATGCTACACCTTCTACTCTGTGCAGGCATCACCACTTGTGTAGTCATATAGCAAAGCCAGAGCAGGGCAGAGCTACACTCTGAAACTATCCATTTCCTCATTACTTTTTTAATAATAATCCCTGGTCCTGTCATGTCCCCTGCTCACAACAATGCTCACACTGGCACAACCAGGAGCAGCACAAACATGGAGCCCAGAGTCTGGGGAAGGACCACATCTTGCAGAGGCAGCACCAGCTAATGCTCTCTTGAATTGTGTGAGAGTTCAGCAGTCATGGGCCTGCCTTCTGAGGTGTTGAGTTTTACACCACTGCAGCCACTGAAGGGAGTCCAAATCACATCCCTGCACTGCTCTGGGCACTGGACACTCCTGTCCCTAGTGACACAATCCATTCTGTCACTCACCAACACACAGCAAGGTGAGATCCTGCTCTGACACTGCTGTATTTCAATCTGTATCTTGGATGAGAGACCGAACTGATTAGGACTGCCCCAGCTGGACAGTGACTTTTAATCTGGGCTGATGCTCCTTCATAATGAGCCAGAGGATCCAAAAGAATGGTTTCTAAGTCCATTCATAGTCCTCTACATGTGTACAGACTAAAATATATGCAAAATGCTCATTTGTGAGAAAAAATATCTCTTACTATGAACATATTTATTTTGAACATAAGGTGACACTGAAAATAGGCAAAGCATGGAGTGTTCAAGAACTCAGCTCCTTGGAAACTCTGAGCCAGTCAAAAGAGGAATGTAAATACTGATAACAAAACTACCACTAAAAATAAAACTACACCCGAGACTCTGTTGGTTAGTAGCAGCTCTTTTTTTCTCCTAGACATACGTGCCTCCACACCATGCTGGTCTAGATGCATCTAGATGAACCATCTACTGGTTCAGAGGCCCTCGGGAGATCTGCAGAGGAGATAATGTTCTGGCATTTGTGGGATGGTGCCTTCTCTGTCTGCAAGAAAAAATCTGGGCTGCAAAGATGCAAACACTAAACATTTCTGAGTCCCAGCTTCTTGCTCTGTCTGCCAGGAGTACTTCAGCAATAAAGGGAAGTGCCAGTAGCACCACTCTGCTGCAAGTGTGACAAAGAAGCTGAAATATCATTATTGTCATCAAAATGGTCTCATAAGTAACAAATTTTCTGATCTGGCATGAAATTCACTCTCAAAAATATTCAGGATTGACAAAAACACTTCCCATGATGTCTGGAATGAACACAGTGTCCATAAGTGTATAAATGTATTCATATATAAGCTATTGAACCTTTTTTCCTCAGCATTGTAAAATCACTAGTGGCTTTCTTACTGCTCAGTACACTGTTTAAATATTTAGAGAATTTGAAATACACCAGGCGATTGCAACATGCACTGCAGATTTTCACTATGAATTTAATAACCATTGATTTCTTGTTTATGCAGTTGCCCAGCCTTCCTTGGGATGGGCACCATGACCAAAGTTTGATGCTGTTAACCAGCACAGATGGGAGCTGAACGCAGTGTGAACTCCACACATTCTACAGAGTTAGCTTTGGGTAGGTTAAAAGAACAGCTGCTTGCCTAAATAAAAAGAGATCCTACTAGGGAAGCACTGAGTGGGAACACCGGGGGCTTTGGCATCACCTGGGGATAACAGCTCCCGTGGAAGTTGAGTTCCAGTCCCAAATCCTTGACATAGTTTGCACAAAGTCTTCTCTTGCATTCACACTCTTGGAAACTCCTTTCAAACCCATATTGACAGCCTAAAAAAATCAAAAGCAACTATGTCTTCCCTCATAGTCAGACCTAAATAACAGGCTTTTACTCACCATAACAGCAACACTTAGCCTTGTTTTAATTTTCCTTTTTAAGAAAACCCAGCACGCTCAAAGCAAGTGCTCCTGGGTGAGGTGTGGCTGCAGAGCTGGCAGGTTCCACTGCCCAGCACAGCCCAGGTCTGCAGTGGTGCAGAGGAACCAGGAGTGTCAGGGCTCAGGTGGGAGCTCAAGCAGGAGCTGTGATAGCAAAAGAGGGGGAGAGGCCCTTGAGGGGAACTGGGTCCCTGCAGAGACAAGGTCTTGGCAACTGCCCCCATGGCAGCAGTCTTGTCTGCAGCTGGTGGGAGGAAACCTCTGCCTTTTGATGGCACAGGTGGAAAGGGTCCAAGCAGTTACCCCAGACTAAACTTCCTTCATCTTCACTTTAAGTAACTCCAATGTCTCTGTCAAACTTGATATTCAATTACAAAACCTGTGTGTTCCTTGGTACAGTTCTGGACCCGGAAGACACCATACAAAAACAGAGTATCACATCCAAAACAGAACATCCTCCCAAATTATCCTTTTGGGTACTGAGTTCCCTTCTGGGTGACAGCACAGCTGGCATTGTGTGGCAGTTTATGAACTGAGCTGCTGAATTACACTGAACAGTCCAAATACCGGGTAGCAGAGTTCTTCAACCTGCAACACCTAACTCTCAAACTTGCAGCTGTTTTTCTAGCTAGCAGAGTCTTTCAGAGGTCACAAGAACAACCGAGAGCTATCACTCAAAGTCACTAAGTTTGTCTATTTCCCTCCCTCATCTCCAACTTCTCTTTCCCAGAGGAAGCAAAACAATTTTCTTTCGGTCTTTTCTCTGTATATATCCTCTCTATGGTGTAACTAGTTGTTCTCCTCTGCATTTGCCTCTGGACAAACTAGACAGGGTATGCCACTCATGAACCTAACAGTGTGGAACAAAATATGAACCTGAGAAAACAGTCCTCTTGCTAGAGTATCTCTCACTACTTGCCTTTTTTTCCCAGTACCTTCATAGATATTTGATTCTCTCTGTTTTCTAAATAGAGTTCAGCTGCACTCTAGTGGCTGTATCCTAGGATTTCAGGCATTTGAGAACTGCCTGAACTCCGTATTTCCACCTACTCACAAGTAACACAATTCACTAGCAATTGAAAATATGTTGCTTCAAGTACACACATTTTTTTTTCCATCCAGGAAAACCATTGCTGAGGCTTGAGTTCAGAAAGAGTTCACAGAATTGTGTGTATGTGAATTGGATTTGAAGCCAGTATCCCAGAGACAGTTTTATGCAAGCCATGTATTTCAGCTGCAGGGAGGCTGGTTAGCACCTACCCCGACTGCTGCTCCCATTGCAGTGTCCCATCTATCACCCAAGCATCACATTTGTGCAGTGTCAGCAGTTGAGGGTCTAGGGCCGCTCTTGCCTCGGCCACCAGGTGGAGAGCAAGACTTGCAGTTCCACCCCTACAAACCAGCTGGGTTATGTTGGCAAGGTCTCGGGTTTGGATCTTGTTTTAATGCTCAGATATTGCAAAGTCAAGGATAACACCTGGCTACAAGAAACTAAGGAAATAATGGATAAGGAGATTTGAAGAGTAGAAAGTGTAGCTGGCTGATTATTAAAGATAGCAGGGAATATAGAACACTTCTGTGGTGATTTTGAAAGGGTATAAACATGAAAGCATTTTTTCCATCTGTTGTAGATAGGTATATAGAGAATGAGGCATGAAATGTTAGAAGAGGAAATACAGCCTGGCAACAGGAAATATTCCCAGGATAAAAGGAAGAAATTACCCGAGTCTTAAAAACAAAATTGGGCAGGACAAAAGAAAAACATGTCATAAAGTTCCACTTTGCTTTGAGATGAACATGAAGACTACATTCTTAGGAGGTTTGAACTTTTTTTGCTTGGCTTTAGGAGAATTGCCATATAAGCTGAGTTATTCTAGAATAAAAAGCCACTCTGAACGCTGTTCAAAGTAAGCCCTTGACTCCACTTAAAACAGGGTGCTGCAGAACACACCACCACCAGAAAGAGGTGAGAGACAATGGAAAATATTGACTCTCTGAAGGCAGCAGAATGTGGGCAGTGTGAATTTCCCTCCTGCCTTGCCTGAAATGGTTAAATTCACACATTTATCAGTCACCAGATCATCACCACCTCTGAAAGAACTGCACCATGGGCAGATGCTATTTAAGAGACACATTTTTTTATGTGTAGATTATGTCACTACAAGCATCAGCTATAAAAGACCCAATTCTTTAAAAAGAGGAGAAAAAGGTCACAGTGAAAAAGGTACACACATGATAATAGTTGTAACATCAATGTTTAACTATCCTAATGCTATCCCTGTTTTCCTCCGTAAAAATCAGATGTACTTGCTTCCCAGACATCCTCCCATGCACTTCTACCCAAATCTGACTAGAGAGCCTGGCCCATGGGCTTGCACAAGTGTGGACATCCAACTTTTTCTCTGTTTCCTTTCTTGGTGATCATCAGCTTTGAACTGGCTTTCTGAGCAGAGGACTCTGGAGGCAACAGGAGCACCCGGGAGAAAGCGCTAATTCTGGAGGTAACAAGAGTGACTCTGAAGAGAGAAAGAGAAATAATGAACAAGTGGGAAAATATGGGAAGAGTGAACAGAAAAACAATTAAAATCATGAGGAAATATTGTGGGGGCTTTTTCCAGATCAAGATTTTCCTTTTGTGGAATATACGAATTGCCTCATTGCATTTCTGGACCACAAAGACAGACATTGAAAAGCATCTTTCAGAACAGGCTGGCTGGGATTGGGGGCCATGACTCATGCATGGTGATTTTCCATGAGCATGTTCAAATGGTGAAAATGCAGTTTGAAATTGTTACACTGATCTAGCAGTATATCTGAAAATTCAAGTGAACTGAAAATACAAAGTGATGTTTCCTCAGCAAGCCTAACTTGGCCACCACATCCTATATCACATTACAAAAGAAGTTGTAGACAAAGGCAAAGCTCAAGTACGTGTGCAGCTGGGTTTTGCAAAATGCATTAAATACTCAAGTAGCAGTAATATGCTCACAGTGACATAGAAAGAATCCAAGCAAATAAGAATTATTAGGTAAATGTATTGAATTTCTGTGATAGTTTCTCTCTAGACTAGGAGATTGACTTGCAAGGTGACTGCTTTTCTCCTACCTCAGCATCAGAATAAATGATGCTATGATTCTTCTATAACATCATCAGAATAAATTTTGACCAGATTTATTAGTTTTATATTAGTAATAACTAAAGCAATAGTAGTAACTAAAGTAATAAATAAGAAATAACACAACAGAAATTAGAGCTCCTCTGCTGGATTTGGGATAGAAATTAGATTAAAAGGTAATGAAACACTGTAATAGAGCTGACAACTAGAAATTACAGCACAGGCTCCTTCCTGTCTCTGCACTGTTAGGAGCTTGTTCCTCTGCTGAAAAAGGCACCGTGTGCGATGGGGTGCCTGAGATGTGTGCTATGTAACCTCCCCTTTACCACTGCTGATAATGCACCAGCAAAACAACTTCTCCTTTGGGGACTCTTTGTCACAAATGAATTCAGTCCTATTTCATCCCCAGACATTTTTATAATGAAGAGGTGATGATATTTCTGTGATACTCTCACCTGGCTCAGATGATTCACACAGGTCATTTCAAATCAGAACCAATTAAGCACAGCTATATCGTGTATTTGATAAATGCTACACTGCTTAGAATGGCTCTTACAGCAGTTCAGGTTTCAAAATGTTCAAACACCACACTGCCATCCTTTATCAACATTTGTCCAGAAAAAGTAAACTACTTTAAATCAGACTGTGAATTTCAAAAGGAAATCTCTTATATACAATATTCTAGAGACTTGTAGATGTGAGCTCAAATACATGCACTCGCACACAATGTACTTGCAAATTACAGACCCAAGGCTGGAAGGCCTGCAATGACTACAAATAGTGAGAGTGGTGCATTGCATAGAAAGAGATGAAACTTTTCAGTCCTCCAGAACTACACATCTATTTTTACTAACACCAGAATCTCACAAAATGTCACCTTCTGCAGTCTACTGGAGGTGATGTGAACAGTGGCCCCAAGCATTCATACCAACACAGCTTTGGGAGGAAGCTCCACAGCAGGAGAAGGGAGAAGGGACATGCTGGCTTTTTGGAAAAAACAGGCATATTTGGAATTACTAAATGTAGTCCCACTGAAGGGATCTACTGGTAGGATGGTGCCTGAACTGGCTATACATGACGGATGCAGTCTATCGTGTCCCTGTGGTAACATTATGGGTCTGTGGATTCTTTTGCAGACACAAAAATCCTCATTAGAGGCAGTTGAAAAATGCACTGGAACAATGACAACATCATAATTTTTCATCTAAACTTGTCCATTTTTTAGTTTCATCAATTCCTTATTTGAAGGGATGCTGACTGTCATTCCCTCCCCAGCTCATGCACACCTCCTTATGTACAAGTCCAACAGTAACCTTTAATCATTGTACACATCAAAGAAATAGAACGTGACACTTCAGATAGTGAGGCAAGGTGAAGAAGTTTCTCTTAAGTGTCTGTTTTCTTCTTGGGAGGGGTCTTGCCTGGGCTAGACTTCCACAGCAGCAGTAACCACTATCTATGCAGATAAAACACCAATATCTTCATACTGTGTGGAGTGTGTAGATATGTAAATATTTCTGTGTGCA
>VYZX01010064.1:6381-30864 GCA_013401335.1 Brachypteracias leptosomus | reverse complement strand
CGTCTACACCAAGGGAGATGATTAAGATTCAAAAGACCTAAAATTCTGAAAGGTTTCATATATGATTAAGTCGTCTTCTCTTATGAAGTGGGCCTCCTAAACCTCCCCAACAGGCTTCTTAAGACGTCTTTCTTAAAATTGAAAAGTCCTATTCTTTTTCAATTCCTTTTGTTCCGTGTTTTTCTGCTAATCTTTTCTGAGGATGAATCAAGGAGTCATAGTGTTTTCCACAGGGCTACAAAGCACCGATGCAAAAAAGCAACTCCTACATGTCGGATTCAAGTTATAATCTTGTTTCTTTGGGAAAGCAAGAAAACTCAAAAAGGAAATAAATATCTAAATAGTATACAGACATTTCTGCCATTTTTGTTACTTTTTCAGGGAGGCAGTAACATTGATCTCCCAGCAGAGTAATAACCAACAAAAAACATTTCACAAGAATGACCTATTCAGAAAGCTACAATAAAGAATAAAATAAAAAGCCACAAAACATTCTTCTGATGGTCTGGATTTTCTCAGGGTGTTAGTGGTGGAGGAGACAACAGAAATTAGTAACTTATCAAAATAAGAACATAAAATAATTACAAAATAAGTACAAAGTAAGTACATATAATAATTGCACAGATCACATTTAAATAAAGCTCTGTTTTATCTCAAAGGCCTCATCTGTACTGTAATCAATGCAAGATATAACAATATTTAAGAAACACTCCAAGGCCACTCCAGACTATCCAGAAGCAAACAGTATTACACAGTAGGGCTTTCAACACCTAAAGGAGACAGTTTGTGCCTCCCTGTCTTTATTACTCAATAAAGCTTTTCAGTATTTAATTGTTCAAAAATCCTCTTACTGCCACATTTGAAGGCTTATCACTACGAATGTAATTTTGAAGGTGGTGAGGGTGACAAGTTTAACACAGAAGCATAATTGGGACTAAGAATCTATTACAGATGTCACTAGTCTCCTAGTAAGCTGATAAACAACTCTAAGCTGTGTGCGCAGTTGGCATACTGCAGTACATACCTAGGGCAAAAGACCTGTCACACTGCAGACCAGCTTCAGATTCCAGCTGTACTGTAAACTGAAAGTAATCTATAAAAACTGGGCTCGGTCTCGTTCAGAACTGTGAGAAAATAAAGCCATTCTCTCTATTTAAACCACAAACAGAAAGGTACCATATTAATACTTTATTGAACAATACATTTTGTAAATTAAACTTTAGGCTGTTAAAAGCAATGCACAAAGAAGAGACTAAAGTTTCAGGGAATATTCTACAGAGCATGGAACATAGTATACATTCTCATGCTCTTGCATATTCAAATGTCAGCATCATCACACAAATGTGGTTTTCTTTTCTTATGCACATGTGAGCATGCAGCAGGCCTCATTCCTATCACCTTAATGGCCCCTGTATATTTCCACTTGAGAAACTCGGCAAGCACTGGAAGTTTTCAAAAAGGCAAACTGAGGACCTTCTGTTAAACAGTGACAGAAATCCTCCACTCCCAACACAGGAATTCAGATCTCTAACCAACTCACGACCATATAAAGGTATTCAAAACTTCAGGAGTTTTGCCCCAGAGTTTGTGACAAAGTATCACTGTAGCTGACAGCAAGGCCCCACTTAAGTCACCCTCTTCCACCCATAAGCAGCAAAGCCACATAGAGGCCTTGGTGTAGGAATAATTCTTAGTACATAAACTGGTTCTCTTATATAGGCTATGGTTGTAATATTTTCTGTTCTTGTGGTTAGATGTGATGAAAAAGTCAACAATTTTCCAAGTCATTTTCATATACAGCTGTAACTTTTCTTCACAATTTTCAAGTCTTTAGCTTCAGAAAGAATCCAGAACTTGGTAAAATTAGAAACCTGCAATTCAGTCATCCTGCTTTCCACAAGATGTAAGTGAAAGGGAAAAACTACATGAACAAGTAAGTTAAGAAACCAAGCAACACAGCAATGTTATATTCTAAAAGGATTTTACAATCATCCCTTAATTTTATTTCTGAGCATCTTTCACAAAAAGTTGGGGGGAAAAAAAGGGAAATTCCCAAAGGGTCTCTGAATATCAAGAATAAAGCTGTTTATGGGACAAAGAAGAGATGACCAAATGGCAAGGTAAGGAAGTGGAATAAAAGCGGCCTTTGAGCCCTGAAAGCCATCTATGGCAGTCTTGAAGAGACAAGTCTTATAAGGAAAGAGTTACAAAGGTCTCATGAAGTTTCCTGTGCAAATTTTTGACACCAGTGACCAACAGGTTAAACCAACAGCAGACAGATGCAGCATGATAAAAGATAACCTCTGCTGGTTTTTTTAAGGGCTGATTATCAAATACAAATAAAGAGTAAAATGACTGGATTAAAAAAAAAAAAAAAAAGCCCAAACAACCTTTTTCCTACCTTCACATAACTTGTTTTAAATTTATAGATTAGTTTTCAATGGAAAGCCTTCCAGAGAGAGAACAGTATACAGCTGTACAATCAAGTCAAATTTCAATTTTTCTTGTAAGAAAATAAGTAAATACAAACAACATTTATCAGTATCAAGCATCTCTGACCCACTGAGAGATGATTCATGCTAATGATTTTTCAATTAAAAGAAATATTGCGTTCAGTGCCAATGAAGACTCACTTGACAAGTAGCTAAAACTGGGATGATGATCATACGAAAACAACTTTTTCAATGCCAAAGGCTCCCAATGCCCTCAACATTGAATCTGAAGGTGGACTACTTCCAATTCACATAGGCCTCTTCAGAACATAACAGTAATAAAATGGCATTTACTGCCATCTGCATGAAGTGTGAAAACCTCTAACATACATGACAAACTTCCTCATAGAAAATTAGCCTTTCAGGAGCAGGGCAGGTATGAAACCCATCCTCCTTAAAAGGATCTCTGATTAGCAGTGACTAAAGAAACTAAAGGGCTTTGATCAATGAAGATACGACAAAGTGACATGCTACCAAAAAGCACAGCACGATTTAACTCAACATTCATTAAAAAAGTCCTCCCAATTAATTTGAGATATAAAATAAAGGACCCTAACAGAAACTGCTACTTTAAAACCACAGTCTCAAGATATTAATTGCTGGGGAAAGTCACTGGGTTCAGGAGGGCTGCTGGGAATACTGAAAGGCTATCCTGAAGTGTCTGCCTTTTATTGAATTACACTGGAACAATGCTATCAGAGGAATTTCCTATAAGGTGGAAATAATCATTTGATCAAATTCACTACTTCTACCATCCTCTTGGATTGCTGACAGAGCAAAATATCAGATGATTAGGGAAAAAAAAAATCCACAGCCAACAGGCAAAGCTGCATCTTCCAAGAATGGGAAAAAATATTCAAAAAGAGCAATGCTCCAAAATTGATCTGTGTCGTTGATGAAGTTAATGCACAAATACCAGAATGGGACTTGTGTGTGTATGCATGTACATAGATATATATGTGTATGTGTATATATATACACTAAGTGAAAATATTTTATGTGTAAGTTGCATATTTGCAATACAGAATTAGAGAGAAAACAGGTTGCAGTTCTGCATAATGCAATACGTAACTTTATTTTACCTCACTGCTTAAACTATCAAAAAAGTTAGGATAAAACTCCTAATATTACACCATATATTATTCTCAAAACAAGAATTGTTGGCTGTATTTTTTACTGTGTACAAAGGCTAATAAATGGGGTCCAAATCTTTGTGAAAAAGCTTTTACTTAGGTAACACAAATACTCTCAGATCACTGAACACTATTATATCACCTTCCTCTTATTCCTCAGTGTGGTGTGAAATAAAAAGGGGATATTAATATTTGCTGTTCAGTAGTTAATATCCATGAGAGCTGTAGTTCACTAATTCAACTTACTGAATTACGTTTTTCATCTAGAAACCGGACTGAAAAGTGAGTTTCTGCTGTTTCATAAAAGGCAACAAAACTTATGCTCTAGAATATATTGTAAATTTGGATTTCTTACGGAATTGTTTTTAAAAGCAAGACTGAGAAGACATGATTTTTGTCTGAGGTTGATTCTAATGTAAAAAGCAAATATCCTTTTTATATGAATTAATATAAGGATCTTGCTTTTTAAAAATCTAGGCCTTAAATCATTAAATACTTAAAGAAAAAACAGTAGCAGAAAATGATTTAAATAAATTGCAGACTCTATTCTCACATCTTTTTGTTAGGGACATCTTTGCTTCCCATGCACTCATCAACGAAACATTATTTTCTGAATTTATCATAATATTATTAAAATATATTTTCAGAGAGTCATGAAGCAGCATGTCTCTGCTTCACAGAAAAGGTACTGAATACTTAATTTTATTTCAAGGTACTAATTTGAAAGTCAGGTCAAATCTTCATAACTATTTCCACCCGAATATAAGGAAAAACTTCTGTCCTGTGAGGGTGACAGAGCACTGGGAGAGGCTGCCCAGAGAGGCTGTGGAGTCTCCTTCTCTGGAGACTTTCAAAACCTGCCTGGATGCATTCCTGTGTGACCTGATCTAGGTGATCCTGCTTTGGCAGGGGGGTTGGACAAGACGATCTCCAGAGGTCCCTTCCAACCGGTACCATTCTGTGACTCTTGCTTAGTCAAGGAAATACATATTTCTAAAAGTTATGAAAAAAATCTGTACATAAAACCAGTATTAAAATAAATAATCACAATCCAACATCCTATGTGAATTAAAGTAATCATTTAGAACTGATGTTTGCAATATTATAACCTTGACATTTCCAGGTCAACTCTGGATTTTTTTTATGTTTATATACACACCAGCAAAATTTTATACATAGGCACAAACATTATTTGCGTATGAATGTCTAGAAGTATCCATTTGCTTTAAAATCTGTTATATAACTTATTGAAAAATAAAAGCAATATCTGTAATAAAATTATACTTGGTCAGGATAAAAGTAACGTGTATTAAGAAGCAAGTGTGGAACAAGTCCAAAGTAAAACCCTAGAAAACTGTATAAAACCCACGATAAATCTATGAAAGACTTTAAAACTCAGCACGGCTGTTTTAAGTGTACCTTTACATGAATGGATGCCTATTACATATGCTTTATATACATATTAAATATTTAATTCTTCTGAATGGCCATCATTCAAACCTACCCGGATGTAAGGCACCAACATAAAAATAGATAAACACTATTTTTTTTTAATATTTAGTTTTAAAAACTCGAAGTTTTATTCACCTGAATGTGTTCTTTGTATTAAAAATGAAGTATGTGGATGTGAATGTCTCTCTCCCCTTTCTACTATTCCTATTTAATTTTCATAAGAAAAAAAGAAAAGATAAATAGTTTGAAAGGACACATATCATTCACTTCCTAGTACAACAGATGCGTTAAGAAAAAATATTCCTTTTGCTCCCTTGTGTTAATCATCTGCTTGCAAAAAACAGTATTGTTTTTTTTCGAACCTGTGTCTCCCACCTGAGTGCATCCCTCGCATGAAATTGACATGAGACCAAGCTACAAATTAGAGAAACGTGAAATGTCCGTTATTAAGTTTAGTTTACTGCACATGTCTTATCGGGGGCATTTCTGAACAGGAGACAGGGCAGGTTCCATCCCTCTGCGAATCGCTATTTTGCCTTCTGGCCGAGTGGCCCTTTCTCAGAAAACAGCCCTTCGAACAGAGGCGGCGCAGGGGGGGGGGAAGAACGAAGAGTTGTTGGTCGTGCCGGCATGCGCTGCCCGAGCAGCGCGGCCTGCCAACTGCCAGGCGGAGGTCCGGCCCGAGGCTCTGTCGCCCGACCTCCCTCCACTCTGTCCAAGCCAAAGACAGGGGTTCTTCAGTAAAAGGCGGGCAAGTCCCGCGCTGGGGAAGCGCCCCGGGGTAGCCCGGGAGCACGCTCCTCTCCAGGCCCTTGGCCGTGCCTCAGCGCCGGCACCCGCCGCCGCCCGAACACAAAGCCCGCCGACCCGGCGAGCCGCGGCAGCTACTCCTCCTCCTCCTCCTCCTCCTCCTCCCAACCGCCGCCGCCATCTTAGGTGCGGGCGAAGCTCCTTTCCCCTGCCGCTCCTGCCACAAGACCGGGTGGGGCCACGTGACCCCCGCGCCGGAGGGTCCGGTGCCCGCACTCAAGATGGCACGCGAGGCCTCCTGCCGCTTCCTTTCCCTCGGCTCCCCCGGCCTCTTCCCGAGTCTCTATCGAGCCGGAGGCCGGCGCAGGCCTCACTTACTCCGGGGGATAGAGGCGCAGCTCCTCGATATCTCCCAGGAAGCCGAAGAGCGTCCGCATCTGCTCGCTCGTCACTGCCGAGGACAGGTTCGTGACCTGGATGACAGACGTGGGGCCCAGGGGGAAGCCCAGCGGCACCCCGATCCCGCCGCTGTTCATCATGGCGAAGCCCGCACCACCGCTGCGCTCGCGGCGGCGCCGCACGCACGCAGCCGGAGAGGCGGGCCTGGCCACAGAGGAGCGCGCGGCGCCTGCCAGAGCGCCCTAGCGCGCGCTCTAGCGCCGGACTCGACTGCTCCGTGGAGGAGCCTCTGGGTGGGTAGGCGGGCACTGGTCGCCGGCCGGGGCTGCCGGGGGAGCGACCGCCCCTGCCCCGCTGCGACCGGCCTCTGGCGGCCGGGAGGTGG
Source organism: Brachypteracias leptosomus (assembly GCA_013401335.1). Lineage (NCBI taxonomy): Eukaryota > Metazoa > Chordata > Aves > Coraciiformes > Brachypteraciidae > Brachypteracias > Brachypteracias leptosomus. The sequence continues at coordinate 24,253 of VYZX01010064.1, read as the reverse complement.
GAGCCACACTGCCCAGGGAGCCGGTCGAGCCCGCCGTTACCGGCGCGTTACCGGCGGCGCCCCCCGGCTTCTCTTCGCGCAGGCGGCGGCCGCCCTGGGCGCGGGAGGGAGCGGCCCCGGGGCGGGGCTGTGGATCTGCCGCTGAGTGGAGAGGGTGCGAACGCGGACCGAGCAGCTCGGGAATTGTTTTCCTTCTCCAAGCGAAAAGTCTTCAGTTTAAGCCTAGGGCACCACGGAGTCTGGGTACGAAGCCCCACCTGTAATTAAGGTCAGGGTTGGGTCCGTTAATTGATTTGGCGTGGAATTCACCTAACGCTCCGCCAGCGAGTGAAAATATGCCCAGGAGAAATAAGATTCCCCGTTTAAGCGCCCTCTTGGTAGCCAAGCTCAGAAAGAGGCAGATTAACTGCTCTAGGGAGTAAACCCTTGAAAACACGCTAACTACGTTTGAACAGGAAGGGACTGTAGAGGAGTAAGTTGTTAATGGTTTTGTTATAACTTGACTGGGGAACTATCCAAATTAAATTGATTTTACCTGGAGTTAAAACTCCGGTTCTCTTTAAAAATTAAATTGGAAAAAATGAGGCTGAGCGCTGTGTGTGTGTGTTGACTATGAAGGCTCTAACTTCAGTCTTTCTGAGGTGGTAAAGAACTGTGCATCTTGGCACTGAAAGATTAAAAGTTTCAGACATGAATATTTTAGTTTTTAAGACTTTTCTGTACCCCAAACCTTAACCGAGAAGGCAGTGAAGTGTTTTTGAAGTTATCTGGGCTGAAAAAAGATTACAAATTTGTGATACTCCCCTGAGCAAGTAGGTCAGTTGTTATGGAATCTCCATAGATCAGTCTGGGCAGTGCTTCCTTTATTGATGCTTAATATGTTACAGATTTTTAAGTAATTCCAAGCAATTTTCAGAGATTTATCTCAAATTAAAAGGCCTATGTGTATGTTTCAGGTAGTACTTATTTCAAACAATTATCAGTGCACTCATTTTCCTAAATGGAAACCATATTCTAAAAGTACAAATTTAAAGATCAAAGTTAAATCCTTTATTTCAGCCATCCTAGTAGTTTTTAATTAGCCTGGAGTTTAGAGGAGTTAACTGGAGAATTCAAAGTCTTTTCTTATATTGTGCAAAATTAAACTCTGATATGATTGTTCTATCTGTAGGAACATCACATAAAGACTTTCTGTGTTTTGACTAGTACAGCTCATCCAAAGACTGTTAGCAGAGGTGTAGAAGCTGTTAGTGCTTTGAACATTCTTGTCCTTTCTCCTTACTTCTCTCAGTGGAGGGTACTAGAAAAATGAGATCTTAACTTTGCAGATGGAAAAGTTCTATGATGTCAGAACTAATTGGGATACCCTCCCTCAGGTAAAGCCTTTAATAGTACATATGAAATTCTGAGATACTGGTTGGCTTCCCAGAAACAAAACAGAGGCAAAACACTGTTTAAATTTTGTACTTGTCAGTCCCTGCCACAGGAAAAAATTAGCTTAGAAAATAATACAAATAAATAAAATTATTTGGGATTTCAGAAAAGCATCAAAAAAACCCAAACAACCAAAAAACTGCCAAAAACCCAGTTCCGAAACCCTGGGTTCACACAGGCTGCCATTAAAATGCCAGAAGCAATGTATTATAACCGAACTGTTCAAAATTTAAAACTATTTAAGAGCCACTTCCTCTCCTATAATAAACAACAGAGCTATTGGGAAAAAATGTTAAATAAAATGGGTAGACATGCAGAAGGGTAATTGATGCACAAGCAGCGCCCAAACATCATCTTTTCTGTAATTAGCAGTTAACAGACCCACATTAACATCTTCTTACAGATTGCTGTGGGCCAAGAGAAGTCTCCAGCTGTTGTCTGAGTGGATGAAGACATATAGGAGCTTATTTTCCATTTTGCTTTCTAATTTTTATACTTACTAGTAATGGTTTTGGTGCACTTTCAGTAAATACATTCTTTCCTTTTACCTTCACCTTACTTTATGAGCAATGATGTCAGGTTAACTAGCAAAGACCAAGGCATTCCATGCCTGCAGTACAGAAATCCCTCAGCTTTCCCCAGCCTGGGGTCCCATCATCTGTCTCCTGACAATCCACACAATAGTTTTTGACTGAGCTCCAGTCTTGGAGCTTGGCTGTGATTTCAGAAAGCCCCTTGTAGGGCTGTCCAGACTTGATGGGGTGCTGGGAGAACAGCTTTACAGTCACTGCATTAAATTCTCAAAAATATACGTTAACAGCTTGCTGGAAAAGTTATTACTTAAAAATTCCTATTCTTAATGTGTAAAACCAGGTGCAAACTATGCTTCAAAGAGAACTGATTTATCAGCAACTGTTGTGTAGTCACAATTCTTTCAGTTTCCTTCAGAGTTGGTCCAGAAATCAGATTGGACGGGACTCTGCAGTTCCTGGGAGTCCCCTGATGAGCACCATTTTCAAACCCTGAAGGCAAATGAAAAATATTGAACCGCCCATGCAGCAACAATATGCATGTCCATGATGGCACATAAGCAATCCTTCCTGAAAACAAGAAGTGGGGTTTTCAGAGGTACAGAACACATGTCAGAATATGGAGATTATGCTTTTCATTTGCTTACCATGACATAACTCTTCTGTTTTGTTAATCAGCTGAGGTTTTCCTGGGTATAGAAAATAATCTTCCCCTAAAACTGCATCACTCCCTCTTCTTTTAGATTCTGAAAAACAACAGCAATATATTAGCCATACAGACACCCTGAAACTTGCATTCCATGTTACCTATATGTAAAATAGCCAAGTCTTTAAACAAAAGCCACTATTAATCTTTTGTCTAAGATTGTATTTCCTGATCTTTCCACAAGGTTTAAAAAGCATTTACTGGGAAATGTTAATGGCAAATGCCAGTGGCAAAATATTGGCAGCTCAGAAGGAGGTTAGAGTAAAATCTGTTTTAGACTATAAGGTGAAAAGTCTTTTTCCTCACAAGAAGTCACCTTTAGAGTAGACAGTGGGTGGTCTATTAGAGGTGGAGATCAGTGTGGTACTTGCTGCACTTCCAGAGGTGGGGAATGGAAATCAAATGAGGTAAGATAAAGACAGAAACATTTCAAAGAGTTTATTAGCCTGCTTTAGGTGGAGCCTTAAAGACTTCCAAAGGAGTGTTATCCAGACACATCTATTTGATACAAGATCAAGTAGTTCTAAGTCTTAAGCAATTTATGAAAAGTAAAATTTAAGTTCAGGTTCAGCTACTCCTGGGACATTGGTAAAACATACCTCTGGAAATCCCAAGCCCTTGAGACCAGTGAGAAAGTCTGGAGCAAGGAAGACATAACCCTTGGCAGAGAGAATCAGGTTAAACAAATTGTATACACACAAGTCCATAGGACCTGAATGGATGTTCCTATGGGTGTTGAGGAATCTAGCTGATGTCACTGTGAGACCACCTTTGGAAGATCGTAGTGCTTGTGGGAGGTGAATGTCACCCCTAGATTCCAGATGGGCAAGAAAGAACACCTGTAAGACTACAGGCCAGTCAGCTTCACCCCTGAATAAGTGTCAGATAGAACACAATAAACAAAGACAGTGTCGGACTCTTCTCAGTGATGTCTGGTGGCAGACTTAAGAAAAAGTCCTTTGTTTTACTGTGAAGACAGTTGACTGCTGGAACTGTTTGCTCGGAGAAATTCTGGAGTCTTCTTGGAGAAAACCAACACCTGGTTTGAGTAACCTGCTGTAGTTGACCTTATTTTGAGCAGGTTGGTGTTGAACTGGGTGATCTCCAGAGGGCCCTTCCAGCCTCAGGAACTCTGTGATTCTGTGCTTTTCTAAACTGTGTTATTCAGTCATTCTTAATTCTTCTTAAGAAGTTTGGAAGAATAGTTCTTGTTAACTTTCAAAAATAATGGAGATATTCTTTAGTAATCTCAAGAAGTCTTTGAATATCTATTAAAAGTGTTACATTGCTGCTACCTTGCTCAGAATGTCTGTAGTCAGTGCAGGTCTGCTGTTGTTGGAATGGTTGGTTCTTTGACTATTTTTTATGTATATTACAAGATCTTTGAGCTGCATCGCTGATGGTTTCTGTAATCATGTATCTTCTTCAAGGACAGAGAATCTAACAGACTTTAATCCTTACTGTCATTGACAAAACTGTTGATTAGAGAGAACCAGAAATGCTTTGCTGTTACAACTACATTGAACAGAATTTGATAGAATGTGATTAACAAGCGAGACTAGTGTTACTATTAAATAGGAGAACAAGCCAGAAGAATTTATTTGGTTTTTCCTTATAAAAGGAAAAATATATATATTTTTCCTTATAAAAGAAAGGAACAATCCTTGGCTTCCACCAAGACACGATTAAGAGCAAACATCATTTCTGCAAGGAAAGCCTAGCTGCCAGATCCCAGTTAATGTTGTAGCAAACAATGTTTGAAATTGCTCAGTAGATCATGTAAAGTAACACTGTGTATTGGACAAGCAGCACATAGAATATGAAGTGTATTATCACCAACCTACATACAGCTGTAAGATAGTCTGCAAAAAGCTTTGTCTGGGAAACCTTCTGTGGCTACATGAAAATCTCAATGGATTTGCATCACTGTCAACAAAACCAGATATTGTCAAACTGCTTTTCTCACTTGTCATAATATTTTTCTCAATCACCGGTTCTTCCTTATGTGGTGCTTTAACACCTATTACTCACCTGACTTACTCAACACTGTTAAACAAAGAAGAAAGACTGGTAGGTGTGTTGTTCAGGGAAGAGCTGCCCATGTGGTGGTAGGGTGGCCATGTGATTGATACTTCTTTCAGTGGGCTTTTCTCAGCTGAGCTTGGTTGTCAAATGACGAGATGTTTCAGTGTAGGCTATTGGTGCATCGTCTCACATTAATACATTTGCAGGAAGTTAAGCAACACATTCTTCTGTTTTCTTAGTCAGGCTTTCATAATTCTGTAATCATGCACTGAATTCAGAATAAAAAGCCTGAAAATATTATTTATTTTCTCAGTTTTTGCTCAGACACATGCTCCAGGTTGGGATATTTTTCTGCCTGTCATAGTCAGCCAGGAATTTTACTCAATGTATAAATTCACGCAGAGATGTTTGCCGAGTTCTGCATGTGGCCAAAAGCTCAGTTCTGATAGTATGAACTGTTTCTTGTTAGAGTAGGCAGTCAACGTGAAATCTGAAAACAGTATATATTTTGCTTACATGTACATTTATTTCAACACATTTTATTTTGAAATAAAACTGCAGGTGGAAGTAGGATCTTTGAAATGTTTGATGCAATCTGGGTACACACCTCAGTTTAACTCAGAAGGAACTTTCAAATACAGACAAACCTGAAAATATTAACGTATAGCATTTCTCACACAGTAGACTTCGTTCTGAGCTCTGACAAGTCGATAGGTCTGCCCAAATGCTAGAAATGGCTGTTACCCTCTTTCCATCATACCATTCAGAGTTATCAGGTGGCTGCTCTTTTTTGCATATGCCTTAGTATTGTTTGTTTTGGTTTTAAGGCTCTTGCATGGGAGAGGAAAACATTTTACAGAAAAGAATCTCTTAATTCTGTGGAGTAATCCCTAATCCACCACACCTGTAATCGCAAAAATTATATAAAGTGCATTTAACAAGACCTGTTTTTCACAAAGTATGGGGCTAATTTTGTATCTTTACCCAGAAAAATTATTAAAATATTTTTCTAGCATAAAATTTCTCTAGTAGTAGTTGGTTTTCCCAGATGAAACTTGATCTTGAAATCTTAAAATCCTACCTCTGTCGAGATTAACAGATGAACTCTACATAGTCAGCATAAACACCTGAAACCACTTCAAACTTCCTGCCTCTGGATGACAGTCGTCTGTGTAAAGTGGCATTGCTAAACTGAAACAGCTCTGACATTTCTGAGTCTGATCTTGATCGGTTTTGCGACAAACATATGGAAAAAGTTAGGATTGTTGCATTTAGCAGAGCATTATCAGTTATAGGAGTCATATTAGCAGCTGTGTGAGTGTGCTTTATAATGAAGTTCCCCTTCTTCCTGCAAAACTGCTTAAATCAAAGATGGAGTAGCTCTTCTCAGTTTTCAGGTCTTTTTAAACTTACTCCAAAATAAGATGAGGGACTTAGCTGACAACCAGTCGCAGCTAGGTAGTATTTTTATCTCTGAATCTCCAAGCTCATATCTCAAAGCAAGATTATTAGCACTATTTACAGACTGGGAAAATGCACTGAAGCAGGTAAAAGAGATCTGAGAACTGATTCTCCATCCAGTTATCGTTTCAGCGCAGCATTCTTCAGTCCCTTATAAAATCCAGTATCTGTTTTCCAATCAACACTACTGGGATTACACAAACATTTCTTCTTCAAAGGGAGTTTTTAGAAAACTCTCTTTTAAACTATACAAAATTCTACATATCAGTGTTGTAAGTTTTAAACTGAAAGTTTTACGATGTACTTTTAAAATCAGTGTGTATGAATATGTGTGTGTAGGATAAAGAAAAGAAAATGTAAAAATTCAGATTAAAAAAAAAGATATTATTTAATTGAGTGTCTGCTGAGATGTTACTTGATATTTTTCTGGCAGAAGATGTTATTGGAACTGTTCAGGTAGGTCCCTGCTATTTCTGCAGAAACAAATCATCTTTTTCCTTTGCTGTGAGGTCATCCTGCTGTGAGTCACAGCATGTAACTCTATATAAGGGGAAGGTATCTCCAAAGAACTTGTCTGAACAAGATAGTTCATAGGAGTTGGATAAAAAATTCTGGAATTCACTGAGAAGTTCCTCTGCCTTCCAGCCAGACTCTGTAGGAGCAGGGCAAGAAGTTCAAATACATTTAAGATGCAAAAGTTTAATCCCTCTAAAGCCAAATAATTTCACATATAGCAGAGAAATTGCAGAAATGGGCCTTTCTATATTAGTGCCTCGCTCTGGCACACAAGCACGGTCCCAGTCTACCCATTAGATATGAAATTTTCTTTTTTTGTGCAATGGTTAAATTACCATAATCATACATATTGTTTTGAAAAACTGGGCTTCATAGAGTGTGTATTGGGTTTGTGTGGCAAGGTTTTGGTAGTAGGGATGGCTTCTGTGAGAAGATGACAGAAGTTTTGTCTGACAAAGCCAATGCCAGCTGGCTCCAAGGCAGACCCACCACTGGCTGAGACTGAGCCCATCAGTGATGGTGGTAGTACCTCTGTGATAACGTGTTTAAGAAGGGGAAAAAAAGACCTGAGCAATTGCAGCCAGAGAGAGGAGTGAGAATATGTAAAACACCTCTGCAGACACCAAGGTCAACGAAGAAGGAGGGGGAGGAGGTGCTCCAGGCACCAGAACAGAGATTCTCCTGCAGCCCATGGTAAGGCAGGCTGTCCCCCTGCAGCACATGGAGGTTAATGGTGGAGCAGATATCCAACTTCAGCCCATGGAGGACCCCGTGCCAAAGCAGGTGGATGCCTTGAAGGAGGCTATGACCCTGTGGGAAGTCCATGCTGAAGCAGGGTCCTGGCAGGACCTGTGGGCCCATGGAGAGGGGACCCACGCTGAAGCAGGTTTGCTGGCAGGACTTGTAACCCCATGGAGTACCCATGCTGGAGTAGTCTGTTCGTGAAGGACTACACCTTATGGAAGCAACCCATGTTGAGCAGTTTATGAAGAACTGTAGCTGTTTCTGGTTCGAGAGGATACTCTGGGCACAAACACACTCAGGGCACGATACATGGTGAGAAAACCGTGAGATTNGGTGAGGGAAATGTGTTTTAGTTTTTATTTCCCGATATCCTACTCTGATTTGATTGCTAATCAGTTAAACTAATTTCCCCAAGTTAAGTCTGTTTTTCATGTGACACTAGTTGGTGAGCAGTCTCTCCCTGTCCTTATCTAAAGCCATGAGCCTTTCATTATATTTTCTCTCCCCTGTCCAGCTGAGGAGGGGAGTGATAGAGTGGCTTTGGTGGGCACCTGGCATCCAGACAGGGCCAACCCAACACAGAGTATCATCTTCAGCTGGATAATACTACTGAAAAAATCATAACAGTAGTGAGTTTTCAATTTGGGGATACTTTTTTGAAGGATGATAATCCAGGTATTGTCACAATTTAAGTGGTTGCTTTAATTTGTTCTCACCTGCTGAATTTTAAAGAACACTTCTTTAGTATTCTTTATCTGGAAAAATAATACCAGTTTTGCTCATGTCAGGCAACCAAATTATTCTTATCTGAGACACAGAAAAACATACAAGTAATCGTAACTTACACACTTGAAAATCTCATCATGTGTGTCCTGCTGCATGACACTAGGAGATATAGGCACAGTCAACCTTTGCCAGTACTTCTAGTTCCCAGCCTCCTTCATAGCATCAGAACATAGGCTTCCATTGGCAATAAAAGCATTAGAACCATTATAATTGTGAAGTCTGAAACCATACCAGAGCGTAACTGAGTACAAATAAATGTGAATGTTTTATTTATAACTTTTATTTTAAAGCAGCATAAAATAGACATTATTGCAAAATTAATTGAGTTCAGTAAGTACTAATGCTGAAAATTCTTTTTGGTATATTATTTAGTCTTAAAATATAAGCACATCATCATTAATGCTAGAATAGAGTAATTACAATCTACAGTTAAAAACCCACTACACCACTTACAGCAGAGTCAGACTTATTATTCAAATAAACAAGTGTATTTTCATAGCTTTTAATTAAAATTCAGCAGGAAAAAAAAGAGGGTTTATTTGTTTGGAGGTTTTTCAGCATTGTTTCTAGCCCTTGTATGCATCAACTCCAACCCCATCAGTTATTTCTCATTGCAGTTAGTGAATGAGACAATTTTATAGGATTATTTCATTTTCCCAGAGTTTACGATTATGTCAGCTAACCAGCTGTTAATACCTCTTTCAATATTTATTAGTAAACCTCACATTCTCAGTAGAGGACCCATGGCTTTCAATTGAAATACTTCTGGCAGAAACATTCTCCACAAAAATACGTTCTCCATATTCAAACCCGGTTGTTGATTATTCTATTGCGAGTGGAAGATGTTACAGACAAAAATTAGTCAAATATGCTAAAATGTTATATGATGCTAGAAGCCTTGGCACAGTGCTTTCAAATCATGTGTTTTGCCAGCACAGACTCATAAAGCTGTTCCCCCTTTTTGTTGTTTGTTTTTGCGTTTTTTTTTTCTCTGAAGTTTCCTTCACAATTTATCAACATTAGCAACTGAAAGAGAATTTCTCTGTAGAGCGTCTGGTTCATTTGCTACTGATTTCCCTACTGAGAGGCAGTCCTTGAGAAACTTGTCCAAATGGATATTTTCACACATCTGGCAAACAGGAGTGAATATTCTGTCACAGTGTTTTCATTAATTTGGGCAATACTGAAAGATAAACTGTTCAGCAGTTTGCTGTGTCCAGCCATGCCTCATGACATATATGCAGTGCAGAGCCATATTCCCCTTTGCATTATGCAGCTGCAAAAATAGATGTTGAAGACTACTGTAATCAGAAATATAATTCCCAATGCTCAAAAATTTGGGCCATGCAGAAAAGCAATGTAATTTAAAGGAACATGATCTTTCCTGGGGAACTGTTCTCAGCTTCCTGGGGAACCTTGTCAGCCCAGTTGCATGATACTTGTTCTCTCGCACCTTATTACATCTCTAAAACCTTTACTCAGGTATTCATATAAATGTGAGTGGCTGAAGAAGTCCTCACTCAGCCATTACAAGTTAGATCTTAACTGAACCTTTCACAGCTCAGTAACATTTATCCTTAGCTACTTAATAGATTTTTCCCTTAAGTGGGATAATTGTGACCTACTTTTGAAATGCACAAAATCCTGTGCAGTTATTTCTGATGTAGTCTAAAATATGTAGGTTGTAATGCTCATTTCATGTTTTCTCTTCCTTTAGGTCAAATAGCTGCTTCTTTTTCTATACCTAATTTTTATCCTTAATATAAAGCAATATTTCAAATTGCAGTATGGAAATACAAGTCATGTTCTTGCAGACAATCAGGAAAAGCAAAGATAAGAAGGCAGAGAGAGAGAAATTGTTGAGTGCAACAGAGAAGAGGGGCTGGACTGCAAGAAGAGTTGATGAGGTGCTTGAATTGAGGCTTTCGATTCAATTGAAAGCAGTAGAAGAGGAGTCGTCCTGGTAGCCCTCTGAGAAACTTGAGGGTACCTGCTGCTGCCAGGCACAAGGCAAGGGGAGCCATAGGGCTGTGGGCCTCAGGAAGCTCTGGCAGCTCTAAGCAAGCATGGCCAGCAGCCCTTGACACAGGGTCATGGAGCCTTTATTGCAGCTGCCCCAGCTTCAGGAGTACCAGCCCTTTTAGCTGCTACTAGGGAGAGTCCTGTGTCAGAGCTTGGTGGATCAGAGGAAGTGCCTGGGGCCTCTTCTCCTGGACCTTTTCTGCAGGAAGCCTGCTGCTGTTGGAGAGCTGTGCTGCTAAGGAGAGGAGTTATGGAAGTCCACAAGGCTGCACAGCATCTGAGAGACGGGATCTCCTCAGAGACCCTGAAGCTTTAAGAGCCCTGGACTCCTACCCTATCACAGTGCAGACCTGGGTAGAGCCTATCACTAGCAGAACTGCAAGTAGAATATTGGTGGAAGATAATGGTTGGAATCTGGTATCTTTTGGCATCATGTGTAAGACTTCTGCTCCACCTAAGGTTCACTGCTTTCAAAGCTGAGGGTTCTTTCAAGCAAAGCATCTGGACAGACTGACCCTAAGCCATACTGAACCACCTGGAGAAAGCAGTGAGTGATGCAGTTGGCAGCTCCCAGCTGCAGGGCACAGAGGCACCCATCTGCTGACCTGACCCACTGGATAGAAACTTTTGCTGCTTGCTGGAGGTCCAGATCAAGGATGTTGTGGAGAGACTGCCAAAGCTCATTCAACCCTCTGAACACTTACTATGCTCCCATGGGGTCACCAGCAATACCTCCAGAGGCAACCAGGAGAGGATCTATCACACCCAGTCTCTGAGAAATAGAGGTGTGGAATCTCACATGCTCTTCTCCTCAGTTCTGCTCATGAGAGGAGAAGGTATGAAGAGGGGACTGGTACTAAGCATCAGCAACCGGGTGCAGACATGGGGTCATCAACACAGTTTTAGTTCCTATCACCATACAACCCTCTTTGAGGATGAGTGTCTGTTTGGAGAGATGGGAGCCATCTCACTAAGTGGTGGTGGGGATGTATTAACTCTTAAGATTCACATAGTTAAGTAATCATATAATCTCTAGACATCACTTTCAAAAATGTATCAAGTCTAGAAACAAAGTATTTTCAGTGTTGGACAATGTTTGTACAGAAATTGTGTGTGCACCTCCCCTGGTGCCATGGTTACTGAATGAATAGCATGGATAGCTGTAGAAAGCTTAATTTCTTAAAAATAAACTACAAGAACAGTGATACAATGTGAAATGAGATATGAAATTGATTTTTATCAGTTTCCAGTGGATTTTTTTCATAAGTTATCATTATAAAAGCTTCTTCTCCCAGTCATCAGTAGTTTTCTGTAGTCTTCATAATGAAATCGTCATAATTTTAAGAACAATCAGATGGAGTCATGTCACAGAAACTAAATCAAGCATTTTATTGGTTACTTGTTGAGGATGAGTAAGAACATGAATTAAGAACAGTGGGTTCCCAAGCCTAGGAGCAATTGTTTTGTAGATACATAATGTTTCTATCAACTGGTTGCAGTAATACTTTTGCACTTTGGAGATCATTCTGCTTAGTGGAATAGTAAAATTTAAAGTTATAAATTCCTTCACTTTTATATGGACTAAGCAAGGATTACCTGAATGACCTCAGCTGTGCTAAGTATGCAGTTGATGCTTTAGTAGAACAGCAAATTAGGTTCATTCATGCCTGGCAAATGTGAATATACTCTTAAAATTTCTCAAATGGAGTGAGAATATATGAGATGTCACTTAAGATACAGTTACATTGAATGAGTAAAGACAATCTCAGTTTTTCCAAAATTATCTGCTGTGGTATAAGGTAAGATTTTCCTTTTGGATGTTTATTTTCAAATCCAAGTTGTAAGGCAGAACCTGACCTTCATTTGGCATTAGCCAGTCATTCAAAGTAAGAGTTGTTTTTAATGTCTTCTGCTGAAGGCAGTTTAAAAACTTTCAGGCTTATCTTATTGTGAACAGTGAAGAAACACCAAAAAAGCCCTTGAAAAACCCAGAAATGGAGTCCTTGCATGAGCTGAGACTCTTCCCTGGCACAAGGGCACTTGGGGCCAGCACTATTAGAGAGTCCTGTCACAGGAAGAGCAATTCTTGCAGGAAAAGTGTTCAAGGACTCTAGGTCAAAACTTGAAGAGCAATAAAGGAATAAAGACAGAAGTTATTTACATTAAGCTATCTAAATTGTATCACTTACTGTAATCATGATTTGTCCTTGTCTTTTCATCTTACAAGATAGGTTCTTAGAGCTTTCCAAGAACCCAAACTTTTAACTAATGATAGGCTTTTTTAGAAGTAGCAGCAGCCATTCATGAGGAAGCCTCTGACCCAAACAATCTTCTAAAATACTTCTCAATTCCTTAATAAGAGGAAAGTTTTATTTTAGAAAGTATGCTTGTTCTATATAAACAAATGTTCTAACATTTGTTTGCAGAGAGCAGATGCAGACTTGTGTACACGTCATGGCATAGACAGGTGAACTCTTCATTATGTTAAAAATTGGCTGTGTTACTACATTGTCAGGTAGTTTCCAAGAAAAATTGATGTAAACTTGCATTTACCTCTCCTGTGAAATTCTGTGCCACCTCTTCACTTTCTTTACCACAGAACCCTTGTACATCTCATCAGAGCACCCTCAAGACATTCATTAACCCTGCTCCTTCAAGCAGTCATCCCTCTCTGCTAATGAAACTACTTAGGTTGCATCAGGTAAAGACTACTTATATCTTCAGAAGAGAAGCCACTGGCTGCCGTAGCTGATTTCATCGCAACACTGGGTTATTCCAAAAGCATTTCTTCATTGTGAATAACCCAGTCTTGCCATGAAATCACCTAGAGCAGTCTGCTGAGTGGTGTGATGCACAGAGTCAGAAACACAAATAAAACTCTATTAATATGTACTGATACAGTACTGAGGTCTACAGAAACTACAGAATAATAAAATAGTTTTATGGAGAATTCCCTGTAACTTAAATAAGTCAATTACACACAGCTTTAAAGAGCATTAGTTTATTATCTATTCTCCATGTGTTACCTCAGAAACAGTCTAATTATATACAAAAATTTGGAATGTTGAATAAATGCTGATCAATAAAAACATTTTGTAGCTGTTGACAAGGGAATAGTTCTAAACAAACCCAAAATAATAATAAAGGTTTGATTCTGTGTGTTGCTTATTGCTATGTTTGTGTTCATAGAATGCTTTCAAGTATATACACATTTTTTTAACTCCCGTCCAAAAAAAAAAAAAAAAATATTTACATAATAAATATGTGGGAGACTTTTATCTTTTCATTATATCAGTTGAACTGATTCTTTAATGAACTATTAAGAATAGAAAGAGTTAACAGAGTTTGCATTAACTCATTGCCATGCTGAGTAACTTAGGCTGCTGATGGATTTTATTCTATTCCACATGTAGTTTGAGATGCATTCAAAATGAAAAGTGCTGATATCATCTCTCCTCCCGATGAATCCTGGATGGACTACTTCAGGAGACATCTTTCTCCCACTCTACAAAATCATCTAGTTTGACATGTGTTTACCTTTACACACAGACACTGAAGGAACAAACACATTTCAATCCACTGAAAACGCCAACATTTACTGAGTAAAATCAGCATAATCCATGTTTTATTAGATGGTTAATTTGCTAATTTAATGAACACAAGCTTTGGCCAAGTATTTCCACAAGAAGTACTAAGCTTCTTGCTATAAATCTCTACTTCTATAGTTCTACAGCCAAACAGTTTTTGGTAGATTTTTCCTGTGATACATAAATCTGAAAATTAAGTGACACAACAACATTTAAAACTTGTTACCATTAAAGCAAATTACAATATAGTATTCCTCAGTGATATATTTAAAAGTACTGCAAAAACATATACAAAGTCAGTCCAAGATCAGTAAAGAATCAGTTCTGCTTTTTGGACTTTTCCCTTCTCAAAGATACAGGTTATGTAGAAGACCAAGGTAATTCAGAACTTGTCTGTATATATCCCCTTTAAAAGGCAGTGTGTGATAAAAAATAACATGATTAAAAGTCATGAACATGTGATGTGAACATCTTGCATTTTCAATAAAAAAATAGAAACTAAACAACAACAAAACACATCTCGGAAGAGGGACACTGAAGCCTGCCATTATATAGCTATGTTTCTCATTCTTTTCTTTGAAGATTAACAGCACACAGAAAATAAGTGAATTTTATCAAAATACAGCACATATCTGCTAATATATCAAAAAAATCATTTTCTATGTAAATATTACTGAAAATCAACTAAAAAATTAAAATATACAAAAGAGTTGTTAAAGGGTTTCAATTAAAATTATTAGAACTATACACAGTACAATAAGCAATAGTTAAAATCTTTGAAAGAAGTGCAATAACATTGGAGTTCACTTATTTAAAAAGTACTGCCTGTTTATTATCGCTAGCTATGCATAATTCCTCTCTGTTCCAGCTCACTATCCCCAAACTAAAGGAGGCTGGTGTTTTCGCTAGCTTTATTAAAAGCATTTACTTTTGTACACGTGGGTTGGAAAAAGCAACTTAGACCTCTCTCAAACTACCAACTTATGTGTAATTAAAAATGAACAGCAATAACTGAATATTGCTCCAATGACAGGCTAATCATTAGCCCTGATTAAAAACAGTTATTGGTCTTCTATGGCACTTTTCCCTGGTCCATAACAACCGTGTATTAATTACCACTGCAGATTATGCAGTCTCTATTCAATTACAAAGGAGAAAGAGAAAAATAAAGTTAATGTTCTGGTAAACAAAATTAATAGAAGTATAATTGAATATTTTATACAGTAATAAGGAACAAAGGCAGCCTGTGGTAAATCACTACTACATTAATATAGTTAGAAACCCTTTAATGACTCTGAAGTGTCTAGTTCACATTTAATGTTACCTGTAGGAACAGCCCTTTAAGAATTACAAACTGGTGGGTTGTAAGCACACCCTCCCCTTTGCTCTCCACCTCACCACAGCAACCCTTCATCACTGTTCAAAGTTTCACAAACTTGCTTTGGTTACCTAGCTCCATATGTATGGTTTCCTTTTTGATTAACAAGGCAATGCAAAGGCCAAACAAAACCGAGATGTCTTTCATAACCCTTCCTGTATCATTTACTTCGTGTGTGTTTAAATATAGATTACAGGCAACAACCTTAAAAACTGGCCATTTCAGTTTCATCTTTAAAATCTGTAAGGTTAAAATGAAGTACTTTTTATAAAGATAAAAGTATCACCATTTGCACAAAATTGGGGATTTCCACAACAGAGAAAATACTCTGGGCACATTTCCACAGTACAACTGAAAAAATGATGTATGCAAAACCCCAACTAAACATGAATCACGTGTGGCAAATGAATATTCAATGACTCCATTAAGAACAAATCCTGCAGAATATCACAAATTTGTAGTTAACAGTCTTCCTAAAAAAATCACTATAAGCTCTTATTGCATTTTCTATTGGTAGACGTACACTCCAGAACTAAACACTACTTCTTCTTTCCCAATTACAGATTTAGATAGCAGACAGCATTTCACCTGACCTTTATTCTGTCCAACCAGCACCACCTTCCATCTACCCATTCATCTATACAATGTGCACATAGCAAGTCCAACATTTCATATATCCTGTCCGTATCTACAGAAGTGGTTTGAGCACAACACATTAATAACTGGTGAATAAAAATAAAGGCAATAAACAGCTACAGGACAGACAGCCCTGCCATCTGTCCATTGGCTACAACCAAGGCTTTGCAAAGCCTTGCACAAAGTTTAGTAATGTGTATGAATTATCCAAAAATAAACCTACCATCTGTACAAAAAACCAACACAGGTTTGTTCTTGGAGGAGTGATCTTTAGATTGCTGTAATGCTAAAAACAAGTTTACTCACTGTATGCATTTCCAAGGTAATTTCCTGTACGTTCATACAGTGGTTTTTTCCCCTTTACCACAAGTTCAGTATACTGTACAAATTTTGATCATAATTTTTTTTTCANGCTCAAATCTTCCTATCACTAAACAACATTGTCATTCTTGGGGCAGGTTTGGCTTGGCAAATGCAGGCAGGCCTAAGTGGCCTACAAAAGACAGGGAAAACATGGCTAGAGCTTCTCAAGGTGTACTACTGCAAATTCACATTCAGTCTGGGTGGTAGAATCTTACAGAATGACAGATTCATCCAGTTTAAACCATCATTGCTTCCAGCTGTGCATCCCATCTTTCTCCCTAAGCTACTGCCCTTTACGTGGTGACAGAAAGAACTGGTCATGCACTCTGTGTCTTAGCTGTGCCATTTTGGGTCTGCAGTTCCTTATCTCATTACTGAACACTTGCTGTTGCTATCAGCTGAATCCTTTGTTTTAAAGGCAGTGGTTTTTAAATCTGTCTAGGTTTGCAGAGAAATATTTACATACAGGCTGTTCAGAGAACAAAAGTGGCAATAATTGTTCCAAATCATCATCTGTACAGCATGCCCTAGCTTGCTTCTAGAAAAGATACTGATAATCAATCTAGAAATTAAACATGCTGTTCTTAGAAAAGGTGCAAACTGAAAATGAATGGGTGCATTACAAAGGCTAGTTAACTAGATGACCACAGTACCTGAATTATTTTATCTCCAGGCTGCAACAACTTGGATGCTGGTCCTTCTGGTTGCACTCTGGTTACAAAAATACCCTTTGAAAACAGAGATGGAAAACATTTTTGACAACTCTATTTCATGAATAGTAAGGTAGTGTGAAACAGATGTAATTCAAAATATTTTTTCAATTTTCCATCCTCAGTGGAAGAGAATGCAATATTATTCTATAGTTCTACTGGCTTTTGTGACTGTCTTCCATTTCTGATGTTAAGTCCAGAAGAATTGCCTTGAAAGGGGTACTGAAGGCCAAATTCTGATCTTCCTTTGTTTAATTTGGCAGATGTATATGTTAAGATGAATTATCAACCACTACAAATAAGGCTGTAGGCTAAATCATGTTCTCTTTCCAGAGGCTTCCTAATTGTTGACTGTATGTCACTATTTCAAATCTGTTGACTGATATCTGGAACTGCATTGTCATGTGACTACTGTGGTCACCTACCACCTTGATTTTCCACATAATTTGTTCCAAATTTTCTCCCCTCCAGTCCTGGAGTTTAATGGTTNATCCAAAAATAAACCTACCATCTGTACAAAAAACCAACACAGGTTTGTTCTTGGAGGAGTGATCTTTAGATTGCTGTAATGCTAAAAACAAGTTTACTCACTGTATGCATTTCCAAGGTAATTTCCTGTACGTTCATACAGTGGTTTTTTCCCCTTTACCACAAGTTCAGTATACTGTACAAATTTTGATCATAATTTTTTTTTCATGTTCCTTTCATGTATAAAAATAGGCAAAATACTCAGCTTCCCATAAGTCCTTCAATGAATCCTGCTGGCTTTTCCCCCCAATCCACAGTATTTATGAAGAAACTTCTCGCACAATGATGAGTTCCACTGCATTCTGAAAAGTTTTTAGCAAAGATACCGCTTGTCCGTGATCAATGTTGATGAAGCTGTATCCATTAGCCTAAAAAAAAAACAATTGAAAGTTACAGTCTCATATGCCATGTTAGTGAAACATGTCTTATACTTAATGTTATTTTAT
>VYZX01010061.1:20225-49585 GCA_013401335.1 Brachypteracias leptosomus | reverse complement strand
AACCTTAAACCACAACAAGGTAGCTCCAACTGGTTTTGGTATTTAGGAGACAAGAAAAACTATCAACAATTCCACTTTCAAACTCAGGTGGATGATACAAAATTGTTTTCAAAGTGTCCCTTTTAGTCAAGCATAAGATTGGTCATAAACTATCATTTAACAATGATTAAACTCTAGAAGTTTTCCATCTCTGTTTTTTCCAGCATTCATGTCTAATTCAGCATTGCACTGTCAAACAGGAGGGACTGCCAAATGCTGGATTTAATGTATACAAATTTAGCAAATAAATAACCTTAAAAATGCTTTGCTATGACTGTGTAACAATAAGGATGAGGCAGGTTGTAAAGGTTTTATACACAGCCTTAGAATAAATGTGTTATTCACAAGTAAGCTGCCACGTCATTTCTAGTAAGTGTCACACTTAAGGAGACTCTAAATAATATGACATACACAGCCCATTTTTCAGATGTTTTTTTCAATAAGTGTTACTGAACTTTATTTTACTGAGATTCCTTTGCAGTTATGCTAGAACAGTTTTACACAACAGTCTTCAAAAAGTCAGGCTTAATAATATAAGACCAACTGTGTGAATGTTAAAAATGGATCAAGAAAAAGAATCTTTTAGTAACTTCTAAAGATAATTTAACAAGCTCACTACTCTATTTTTTGGGGGTGGGGGGGGAGGTGGAGGTGTGTTTTGTTTTCTTGTTAATTGCCACTTGTGGCTTTTATTTTGCCAAAGTTTTTCAAAGATATGTTTCTGATAAATTCACCACACACACAAAACCTACATGACAGTACAAAGACATCCTAGCTATACTGTATATACAACTTATACAAGGAATACGTCAAATCTATAAGTAATGCAGGTTATTGTTCTGTACGTTTGCTCAACTCTGATGGATTTCAAGCATTCCCTCACTGCAGACATGCAGACTAATTTATACCTCCCCAGTAAATCTGATACGTTCTCATCATGTTGAAACTATTGCCTGTATACCATTTATTCTCATACCCAACACTCTTCTAAATATAGATCTTTCTTTATCATGAGAGTGGGAATGGCTGTAAGAATACCATCTGAAAAGGCTTTAGCTCACAATGTTAGAGTTTTACCCTGTTATCTGTCAGCACAGAAAGAATCATCATCCCTTATTTTTAGAGCACACAATACCAAAACCTCCCATGGAGCAGTTGTACCTTTTACCAATATAGCAGAGCTATTGAAAGACACGAATGTGTTAAATTGAAGAAACTGACAAGGCTTAGATTGGTTCCTGTGACATATCCAGAACATGTCTAAAGCCTCTGCGTCCCTTCCCCCTCAACTGGTCAAGGGAAAAAAGTATTTTTGGATGCTATTTATTGACACTGAAACCCACCTCTTGAACATTAACCCTGCAACAAATGTTGATGTGTCTCTGGACTTACAAACTAACAGGACTATAAGTTTTAAAAGAAAATAATAAAAAAGTATGACATGCTAACATAACTTTTGTCTGGGATTTCACATTGCACATTGTTTCTCTTACATTTCAGTTCCAGTGGGAAAAAAAAAAGGGAAGAAGTACCTTTACACTAAAGGTGAAATTTCTCTGTGTGAGAACTCTGAAAGGCTAAAGGGAAAATATTTGGGTTTTAAATGCTACTGCTGAAGATGATCACTTAATGGTAAGAACTGAAGTGATATTTCCAAAAGCATATCACAAATCATGTGTATAATACACTGTATAACAGATCTCTACGTGTGTGTGCGTATGTGTGGAATCCCAAGAAGCAACATGTCCTCCATATAATTTATTGTACAGTTTTAAAAAAATCTATTAGTTCATCTCTGCTACAAAAAGCAAAACAAATCCGTAAGTGTAGTTAAGTATTTCAGGGAAGACTAGTACAATTGACTTAATTATACAGCTGAGGTATGAAATGGATGTGAAGTGCCACACAGAAATAAAGTAAAAGCCACAAAGTCCGCCCTCTGTGAAGAAATAAGCATAATAAAGAGAAATGAACAATATTTTTCAACTTTAATTACAATATTGATGGGCTTCTTTAGGCATTACAATTGTTTATAAGTGTTTTAAATGCCTCAATGACTTATCTGTATTTCATGAACTTGGTAAAAATTATGGCTATTAGTTAAAAATTATTACACATTTTAAACGGTGCTTATTGTACTTTCTTCAATTCTAGGAGAATCTAATTGATTCTTTGGCTTATTTTCTTACAGACTCTCTTCAAAAGCCTATATCTCTATTAAAGAAAGAAGTTTAAATTATATTCCCTAGTAATTGAACCAGCTGCATACTAAACACTTTTATCTCTATCTTAATACATTTTTTCTTCCCCAAAAGCTGTAAGAGATAAGTGCCCCTGAAGTTTATGTGGAGTTCAAATAACAAATAGGGTATATAAATGGAATCAGCTGAATAAGTGGAAAGATATCTACTATGAAATTAAGATATAAATTGTAACTATGGAAACAGCCTTTGTAATTAAGAATAATTTAGAAAGACAAGGAAGATATTTAATCAGTATGTAAATTAACCAATGATTTTTTTTTTAAGAAAGGTAGTAGAAGTTAGCTCAATAAAATCCTTTAAAGCTTTCTTAGTGGTCCAAAGTAAAAACAACCAACCAACCCAGGCTCCAAATTCTTTGTAGTTTTTCAGCCATATAATGCCTTATTTTTCAACCTCTTCAGTATGTGTTATCAAACCCACAACACATATTCAACCAAAATTCTTCTAGACTGGTCTGGTTCATTAATCAGGGAGCAAAATTATATGAAATCACGCAAGCAGGGTGCCTAGTTGAGTTTACTCTGAAAGAAGCAGCTGAACTCCCAAATGAGGCACAGACATGAGCTGGAGCCTTACATGGCAGCAGTAAAACAATGACACTTCTTACTAGATTTAACTACTAGCTTTTGACACACTTTTTTGCACTGGTTGCCTACTAGGTGTCACTGTTTTTTCAATGAAACTTGAGCATAAGACACTCCAGCTGACAATGTGTCCCTCCAGAAAAACACCCAAATAACTTGAAGTAAGCTAGCTGAGGTGCCAGAGCCAGTGTAGATTTGCAACCTTTAAGTCCATACTACTAAATCTTTACTAAGTGGTAAAGATCCTTACTTTTTTGTACACTTTTAGTTATGAACAGGCTGGTAAATGCAGATTACTTTTTAGCCCATTCATTAAGGCTTTTCTGTACTTAAGGTACGTTGAAAAGACCTATTTAATAAGCCAGCAAATTTCTGCGGCTCTAGAAAATTTTGAGGAAAACCAAAATAAAAAACCTATGTATTGCTAATGCATAAAAATAATCTATTTTATACAAAGCAGTTGACTTATGCACAATTTTCATGCATACCTCAGATAGAGGCACAGAACTCCTCATGTGCCATTTAACTCACCTGTTATTTCTCCCTACTAGTATCTCCATGCATCTCTATTAAATGAATCTTTAGCAGTAAAACTGCAACCATTGTAAAGATCTGAGGCTCAAACTATAATATTACAGCATGTCTGAACTTTTACATTGACAAGTAACATAAAAGCAGAGCAAAAGCCAAACCTTTTAAATACCAGGAACAGGTTACAGCTAGAAAGTATATCTTAATAAAATCCATTAAGAATGAGAGAACAGATACCTTGTAAGTATGAAGACTATTCTACCCATTTCTTCATCATATTATCAGTTTCTTTAAAAATCCAAACATTAACTCATGCTGTGGTAATGAGCAAAACTCACCTTGGTAGCTCATGATACATTCTTTCTGTCAAGCCTGAATTTCAGCTGTCACCATCAGAAAAAAACCCAGATAATACCTAAG
Organism: Brachypteracias leptosomus; assembly: GCA_013401335.1. NCBI lineage: Eukaryota > Metazoa > Chordata > Aves > Coraciiformes > Brachypteraciidae > Brachypteracias > Brachypteracias leptosomus. Next base: position 45,747 of record VYZX01010061.1, on the reverse strand, counting down.
TAGACCTCAAAAATTTTGGAGCTTTAATCAATTGTATTTTAATACTGCTATATGTTAACTTATATTTTGCTTTCTCTTCTACTGAACTGAAATAAACTTTACAAAGTAACTAAAATCTAAGTAATTTCTGTACTTTTTTTTTTTTAAAGACAGATATCCACCAAAACCGCTTAAAGAGCAATTGCGTGACACAAGGAACTTTTTTGGCAAAGAACAGTCCCTGGCAGTCCAGAGGTCAGTTTTATCTGGCATTCAGCTGCTCCAGTTTTAGAAATGATCAATGGCATTAAAATGACTGAGGACTAAAAGTCTATGAGTGAACCCCAAAACCCCACCAGCAAGATGCCTAAGTTTTGCAGAGCAGCATCTTTTGATGGCTCAACCACCCCTTAGGAGTAACTATTTAGTCCACAATGACCAGTGTTATAGTCAGAGGGAGGAAAGCCTGCCCGTTAAATGACTCTTTAAACAAATGGCCCACAGAGGGTAGATAAACATGATAAAGAGCATATTGATTTCCTATATAGAACATCACCTTGAAATGTTTAAAGGAAAATCCAAGTCAGGAAGTAAAGAGAAATAGGATGCCAGAAAAGACTCCTGTTATTTCAGATGGTAAGACAGAGGTTCTCATGCTCTCCCTCATTTTTTTCCAGCATGACTAGATATAAAGATCAGTAAGTGCTTCTCAGCCTTCAAGAAAATGCTCGTATTCAGTTCAAGATTTAAATTCTGTTACTCAGACCTTCAGAATAGAGTGCTTCACTGCATAAAATTATTGATGCAGCAATATATTCCAGGAGCAGCAGCACTGTCGATAAAGGTCATACTTTGTCAGTTGTCATTAGTTTTGTGATGGCGTATATCTTATGCCATTATGCAACTGAAAAGTTGGACAGTCAGAAACTTCCATGTAAAACAGGCAGTGCTCATGAAGATTTTCTCAGAAAGATGTAGTCCTACTCTAATTCTCTGTTCTAGAGGTTTACATGAATAGGCTTCATTCTCATGAACATTTTGAGCATCCACATTGAAAGCTGAAACTCAGCCAGGATATATCCTTACACTATTTGTCATTCACTCACTAAAAGTATTTCAGCCATTTATGTAGAAAATAAAAATGCTAGATCATCATAAACTATTTTATAGTGATGGTCCACCATTTGACAGCAAACTACAGCTTGAAAAGTATTTGCCTGCATTACCCGTCAAACACTTTGCACAGATAATATATTCAGACCAGATGTAAAAGCACATTCTTCTCTCTCATACACATAGCTTTCTTTTCCTTTCTACTCATTACACAATTTTCATTCCAACTTAAGATCCAGAAAATCACTATTTTTCCACAAGTACTTATTTTTTGTGCGAACATTACTGCATGAGCAAATTTTGCCTATTAAGTGAGAAGTTATGAGGAGCAGCTGAGGGAACTGGGGTTGTTTAGCCTCGAGAAGGCTGGGGGGTGACCTTATCGTTCTCTACAACTACCTAAAAGGAGGTTATAGGGAGGCAGGCATTGGTCTCTTCTTACAAGCCTCATCTGACAGGTCAAGAGGAAACTGCCTCAAGTTACGCCAGGGGAGATTTAGGTTGGACATTAGGAAAAACTCAACACTGAAAGGGTTGTCAAAGGCTGGAACAGGCTGCCTAGGGAAGTGGTTGAATCACCATCCCTGGATGCATTTAAAAGCTGTCTAGATAGGGTGCTCAAGGACATGGTGTAGAAGTGGGCCTGGTAGAGATAGATAATGGTTGGACTTGATCTTATAGGCCCTTTCCAACCACAGCAATTCTGTGATTCTGTGATTCTGTGAAGTGACCTTGTTGAGCGTCTCTTGTCAATGATCACAAGCAGGAGGAAAAGCCAGACAATATGTACCCCCCTCTTTACAAAGCTTTCTTGGAAACTAGGCAGTAAAACATATAGCACAAATCTGAAACTTTTGTCTGAAGCCCTGGGCTGAATATAGAGACATGTGCTTTATGCCCACTATAGCTCTTATGCTCTAAAACATGGTAATAATATGTCAGACATTTTGACATCTGCTCTGTCTTCTGAGACCATGCAAAATTCCAAACATTCCTTTTTCAGGAAGGCTCAGGTTTAGTACTGGAAGCCTCTGATTTAGAAATAGATGACCTTGTGTAAGTCTAATTTACAATGAAATTATAGTGCAAATCTTTGTAAATTGTGATATCGTAACCTGTTTGTGATGAAATGTCTCATCTAAAATGTCATTAATAAAAATTCAAAAACTTTTACTGTACCCTTCCATGTTTTCTATAATTAAAGGGAATAAGAAAATTATTTAATTAAATATATTTTTTCTGATTTGGAATTATAGTAATTTCATTCTCTTTTTAGGATAAACAAATAATAAATAAAAGGCAAAATGCTATCAATGAATTACAAAGAAAGTATTCAGAATTTGAGCTTTTTCTAGAGAAACTACTATGCATTCAGTCAATTGAATTTTCACTCTAATATAAAACATCTGATTTTTTCACCCACACATGAATTTAATTGGGTTTAATGTCCAATTTGCTTGAAAAGTATATTGCAAGCACTCACATAAATCAGTGCAAATCCCAATAGTTGTACATACTTGCTTCAAGAAAGTGCCTACTTTAAGATAATCCAATTTACTATTTTTGTAAATTCAATTTTAGCTGTCCAATGATTATTTTTTTCCTGAACTTTTAATCTCTGAAAGCAATCAGACCGTAAAGAAGTTATTTGAGAGTATAAAATATTTTACTCTCTGGTGAAATAAAACATTGTCTTAAATGAATAAGTAATAGGACATTTAACCACTACATTTCACATTTTTTTATATTATGATGAGGAGTACTACTGCAGCTTCTGCGTTCTTTCTCATCATATCACCAGAATCCAATGACAATATCTACCAGATCTAACATTGTGATTCAACATAAGCAGAGAGGGTTTTCATCACTACTGTCATATCACTGAATTGTCATTCATTCATGCATAGCAAAATCAGAAAGACAGTATTTTTTTACCAGAACAGGTAGAATAGAGCAGGGGGGTGCTAGGGTATAAACCTTACACTTCTATTGGCAGATATTGAACTAAAAAGGTTCAGAAATACCGTATTCAGTAATCAAAAAGGAAAAATAATTTTAAAAAGCCTTTCTCTGCTAAGAAAACAGCTTTGTTCTTGAGTAGTCATCAATAAAAGTCATTTTTGTTTCTTATGCCCACTAATCAATGAACTTTCAGTCATCTCAGATAAATTCAGTGTTCATACACTAAAATCCATTACCTTGGGGGAGATCATTTGTCTAAGAACTATATATATATATGTAAATTGGTATTCTTTCACTCCTGGAGGTGTTTACAAAGGATTACATTCACAGCAGCACAATTAGGAAGTCAATCCGAGTAATTTCATATGCTCTCCTAAAGTGAAAGAGAGAATGTCCATATCAGTCTACTACCACTCTCACTCTAAAACTTCATTAAAATGTAACAAAGAGACTAGATTTAGTCAGTAATTTGTAGATCACGTGAATGGAAAACGTTTAAAAAGTAGTAGACTTTCAATGTGCTAATCAACAAGGATATGAGTAGGAGAATATTCCAAATTATTTCTTTNTTTGTTTTTTCTGGAGGGTGTGGAGGGGTGTGCATTTCTGGCTGTAGGTGGATTGCATGCATTTTCAAAAAAAGAAAACTCATAAATGTTTACTGTGTTCCTTGACATTTTAACTCAAATGTGCAGCAACTGAATGTTTATGAGGAGCAATTAATCAACAGTGGATATTCTAACATTTATGGATGGATTAAACATTGTAAAATCTAATTAGCTTATGATTAAACAACATGAAATTATAAATAGCAATCATGTTCCTTAATTCACCTCTCCTGCAATTTTCACTCTACTTTCAGAAAAAAAAAAGTTAACATTATTAAGTGTTAGTTAGAAATAGGATAAACACAGCAGAATGTTACATAGAGAATGGAAAATTTGAATACATTTGCTAAACACACCATTTAAAATTATTTCATCAAAAACATTGGTATGTCTCCAGCTTTTTAATAGTTTTTTCCTCTGTGTGGGAAACAAATGAGGTGGGGGAGAAAAGGGCTGTAGACCTTCATGTTAAAGGCAACTGAAACTCAAAGCAGCTTTCAAATATTTTTTCTCCCTCTCTTTTCATGTTTAAAAGGTTATAATTGTAGAAAAGCTTAGAAACAAACATTTTCAGCTACTCTACCTCTCCAGATGTATCATTTCACCATCAGCTGAAGAGGCCAAAGGAACAGGAATGTCAGAGATATCCTAAATCCATGATAAAGTGTTTGATGAAGTGCAATTTCTCCCCCTTGCAGATATTAGTATACTGTAGTCACTGAGACATTTTCCCTTATTTAAAATTCTTTAACACTGTATGTTTAAAAAGAATCAATACAATGTATTATAACAATTAGAGCTAAACAGAAAACATTATTTGTTTCCCGTGCTTTGCTTTCTTATTTTTCAATAACATGAAAATTCACAAGAAGAGAGAAATTACTCTGCTATGAAAGCAACAGGAAAAGATGGGAAAAGTATTTGTCAATACCTTAATCTTGAGTTGAGAAAGGTTGAGGGACATTAATTCTCAATTACAGTTCATCTCAGTTTCCAGTTTTCCTTGGAAGAAAAATTCCACTGACAGCTTTGTCATTTTGGATGACTGTAGAAGCAGTTATAAAGCAACCATCTAATGAGATAATATTCGATGATATAAACTGTTATCTTCAAAAGTAGAGTGATGTGTGATTTCACAAATATGCAGCTAGTCTCTGAGATTCTTTAGGTAGATATTGTGATCCTCTGAAGGATGAGTAACCACTATAAGGTGAGTTTTAAAAGTGCTGGCACATGCACTTCTCAGGGACTTAAAACCGGGAAAAGCAGGTGGACAAAATTGCAGCAGAAGAGACAGAGGCTAATTAAATAATAAATGAGTAAGAGAATTAATAAGAAAAGGGATCTGCGGGTCCTTATGATCTCTCTGCTGTAGTATCTTTCCACAGCTTAAATTAGCATGAAGAAAACTAAGGACACAGCTGAAATGCTAATCAATGCATTTAAAACTGATCAGGTCTCAATAAACAGTTTACCTAAACCCTTTTACTTGTTAAAGTTCACAGATAAGGGAACTACCTTCTATAGATGATGTCTTATTAAGATAACAAAAGCCCAATCCAGTGATGGATAGTTCCAATTTGTATTTGGATAGTCCTGCACTCCCTGCCATGAAACATTTACAAAGGCAGTGATTTTCCTATCTAAAAACAGCAGCTTTTAATATAGTTAGAGATAGCATTATTAGAAGCATATTTTTAATATTCTAACATTATAAAGCATAACATCGTATGGAAAGAGTGATAAGAAATATCTCACAACCTAAAAAAAAGTTAGCCACTATAGCAACATTTCTTTGACTAATCCATGTAAGCAATACACACACAAGATATAAGTTAGAGGCAGAGTATGCCTCTAGTGAAGATTGTCTTTACAATGGATTCATTAACAGTCATCCTCCTATATACTTTTTTCTGACTTAATTTCCCATCCTCCACAAAATTAAGATTAAAAATAGACAATAAGTAATAGAACAATATGGAGAACTCTGTCAAAGAGATATTCTCGGGACCTTTGGGGACAAGGGATTCAAAGCCAACTGAAGTGGAAACTACATTCTTACACACTGGGAAATGCTTATATTGATACATAAAACAAACCATGTAACTAAATAAGCCATGGCTGCCCAACACCACTGTCCAGGTAAAGGGACAAAGTAAAATAATACTCCTTGTCACCTATCAAAAAAATTGGCTTTATTATATGTTATCTAGCAGCTTTGTTTCTTCTTAAAATCACTAAATCATCTAAAATTCACATTCTAGATTCTTAGCTGTTTGATAGTTCTTTTTTTTGGGGGGGGGTTTGTTGTTGTTATTCTTTTAATGGTGTGTAATGAGCCCAAAAAACACTGATTTTTTCCTTTCTAACTTAAAGGTTAAACTTACCAAGCTCACAGGAAAACTGAAAAATGGAGGCGCACTGTAGCCATCTGCTTTCTGAACAACACTTATTTGGATGATGGAAGTGGAAAGCACAACTTGGCAAATTCATGTGACTTCTTAACCTAGGAATGAAAAGACATAGGTATCATCAGTGGAAGTATCCCTATATTCCAGACTGATGGTTGTTAGCACACAGTCCATACCTGCCACTCCTACTGCTGTTCAGGGATCATTATTTCACCCTCCCCTCTTTAAAAAAACTCCAAACCAAAACCAGAACCATACTGAAACCTCTTCTAATGACCCTCTGCCACCATATTTGACCTTTGACCATCCTCATTCCTATGCATATTTTCACATCCTATTCTGCAATGAAAACCAGTGTGTTTTCATTGGGAAACTGCTGCTTACTCTACTCCCATTGACTCTATGATGTGAAAACAATGAAAAATTATTTCCATTCATTACCTCTGGCCACACCAGAGGTCTGTGCATAAATACTTTTTTTTTGCTGGGGGTTGTTGTGGCCAAAGTGCAGAACCCAGCATTTGGCCTTATTGAAACTCATACAATTTGTCTTGGCCCATCGATCTAGTCTGTCTAGATCCCTCTGCAGAGCCTCCCTACTCTCAAGCAGATCAACAGTTCCACTCGGCTTTGTGTCATCTGCCAACTGATCCCTGGAGAACACTTGTGACTGGCCACCAACTGGATTTAACTCTATTTATCACCACTCTGGGGGCCCAGCCATCCAGGCAGTGTTTTACCCAGCAGAGTGTATGCCTATTCCAAGACATGAGCATCCAGTTTCTCCAGGAGATTGCTGTGGGAAACAGTGTCAAAGGCTTGGCTAAAGTCCAGATAGACAACATCTGCAGCCTTTCCCTCATCCACTAAGAGGGTGACCATGTTGTAGAAGGAGATCAAGTTAGTCAGGCAGGACCTGCCTTTCATAAACCCGTGCTGACTGGGCCTGATCATCTGGTAGTCCTGCATGTACCATGTGATGATACTCAGGATAATCTGCCCCATCAGCTTCCTTGACACCGAAGTGAAACTGACAGGCCTGAAGTTTCCCGGAGTCAGTTCCATATATCCTTTCCTAAACATCAAGCTGCCTTTTTCTGGATTATCTGTGGCAACTTTATGGAGGGACACGGATACAAAAGTAACACTAAATATTTAAAGTATAATTATTTGGTTGGATTGGATGGGAGAGTTAAGGGTTTGTGTACCCATAGGTACTCTTTGGATATAAGAAAAGCAGGTGGCATTGTCCTGGGAAATACGCATAAACCATCAGGAAATACCTTGGAGGAAAAAATGCTGCTCGTGGACGAATGACTTAGTGTCTGTTCTCAAATGATTCACTAGGGAGTAAGGCAATTGGCACAGAATACTTTAATATACACTATTCTCAGTAAAGGATTTAGTTATGTTAGTCCACATTACATTCTGCTTGAGTGCACTCAGGGCAAGCTGGAGGATGTGCAATAGTGTTTTGTCACAAAAGAAATCATAGTCTTTCATATCCCAAGAGTGATTGTGGGGGACAGTACAACTGAAAACACTGTAATTCCTTTATGCTAGCTGAATGAACTTGTATAATAGGCAAATATTTAGTTGAACCACTAGGTAGGTATGTGCAGTAGCAGAACATGCAATGAGTAGCCCTAACAAAATGCAGAAAATTTAAGCAAATATATCTACAAAATGTTTGTTGTTCTCTCTGACTTAGATTAAATGTAGAGCTATCTCTGCAGCCAGAAAATAAGAAAGTGGATGCTGCAGGTCTTGGGGATTTCTAGTTCCTTATTACAATTCTGCTTTTGTTACAATTCTCCACTAAATACCAATAAACATTAACTACCATGCAATGATTTTAATGGGACTGAGATAATAAAAGAATATATAGAATCATAGAACACCAGGTTGGAAGGGATGTCAAGGATCATCTAGTCCAATCTTTCAAGGTAAAAATATAGTTTAAGTGAGATAGCCCTGAACCTTGTCAAGCTGAGTCTTAAAACTCTCTATTGTAGGGGAATCCACCACTTCCCTTGGGAGATTATTCCAATGTCTAATTGTTCTTATGGTGCAAAATTTTCTTCTGGACTCCAATTGGAATCTCCCCAGGATTAACTTGTACCCATTACCCCTTGTTTTTTCCATGTGACTCCTTGTACAAAGGAGTTTCCATCTTCTTGGTAGACACCCTTTATGTACTGGTACATGGTGATAAGGTCTCCTAAGCCTTCTCTTCTCAAGGCTGAACAATCCCAGTTTTCTCAGCCTTTCTTCATATGGCAGGTCTTCCAGTCCCCTGATCATCCTTGTGGCCCTTCTCTGGACCCCTTACAGCCTGTCTGCATATTTTGTATAGCAGGGACCAAATTTGAATGTAGTATTCAAGGTGTGGTCTGACCAGTGCTGCGTAGAGTGGGACAATGACTTCTTTATATATCTCTGATGATGATGCCCCTGTTAATGCAACCTAGCATCCTGTTGGCTTCCTTTGTTGCAGCAGCAGCAGCACACTGTTCACTCATACTGAGCTTGCTGTCCACCAAGACCCTCAGGTCCCTTTGCATAGGTCTGCTCTCCAGCCAGGTGGATCCTAGTGTGAGCTACATTCCTGGGTTATATATTCCCAGGTGCAAAACCTTGCACTTCTGCCCGTTGAACTTCATAAGGTTTGTGCTAGCCCACTCTTTCTGGAGGGTGGCTCTCCTTCCTGGAGCGTCAACTACCCCACTCATTTTGGTGTCATCTGCAAACTTCATCAGAGTGTCTTGACCCCAACATCCAAATCACTTATGAAGATATTAAACAGCACAGGGCTCAATAATGATCCTTGGAGGACCCCGCTCGTGACTGGTTGCCAGTTTGAAAATGAACACTTTACCACCACCCTCTGGGAACGGCCTGTCAGCCAGTTCCCCACCCACCACACAGGCCACTTGCCTAGGTTGTAATGCATCAGTTTTTGAAGAAAGAGGATGTGGAGGACCATGTCAAAAGCCTTGGAGAAGTCCAGGTAGACAATGACCACTGCTCACCCTGCATCAACCAAGCAGGTTATTTTGTCATAGAAAGTGATCAGGTTTGTTGAGCATGATTTGCCCCTGGTGAATCTATGCTGGCTTTTCCCAAGCACATGGGAAAAAAAGCTTTGTAATGATATAGATTTCAAAAGTCAGGGAGATATTTTCTGCAAATAAATAAAAAACCAGACATGATTAGAATAGTACCAGCAATATTTTGGAGCTATGAAGTGTATCCAAGTAGAAAATAAGAAAAACAGACATTCTCCAAGATGGAAAAAATTACCTACTTTCACGATGAAGTCTCTCCTTCATGTTGAATTATCCTTTTAACAGTAACATGGATATTATTCTGAGAGGAATGCATATCATTCTCTATTCAGATTAAAGGAATTGTTGGACAGTGCCTCCAGAGGCTGAACTTTCCTTTCATAACACAACTCTAACTCTGGTTAGACTAGGAATAGGAAATGTAGCCCGCAGCCTGAGTTCTGAGCCTCTACAGGCAGTGCAGCATGCTGATGAGAGCAACAGCCTGGCTCTTTTACCCCAGTAAACGACTGCTCATCAGCACAGCTCCAGTGTGATGAATTCGTGTAGCATGCCATCTTCCTGCAAAAGACTCTTTCATGGTTCAAAGAACTGTTGGATTTTTTCTCTGTTGAGCACTGGTATTCCTTAGAAAACTGGTTTCAGCTGCTTGTTCATCCATGGCCTGTTAATATAATCTGTGGTAAGTCCCTTTACTTCTCTGTCAGTCAGAACCTCTCTTGTAAAATGAGAATAATAGCCCTGATTTATTTCCAGGGTTTTGAAGGAGTAACTATTATCGTGAATTCCCAGATATTTTGGTACCATAAAAGAACCTAAGTCAGCTGGGCATTTAGTGTAATTTTGTAATAAAAGTTTGTGACTAAAAAGAAAAAGTCACCTAGAGTCTTGTTTTTGTAGGAAATTAATGATTTTACAAGTTCTCCAACCTACAACGGTTATCTTCAATATTTAAGAGAGAGTCTGTTATAGCTCAGGTATAAGCTAACATGGCAGAAAGAAACTTTCCCCTTAGTTTGTCTACGTTTCTGAGAAGTGTTGAATTGGTTTAGTTTCACTAGATTATTTCTTTCTCATCTCTCCTGACAAAAACTAAGATAAAGGGAGGGAAAGAAAGGAAGTGCAGAATGTTAAGAAACTAGCAGCAAACCTAAAGAAAATGCATAATACAAATTTTCTTCTGTGGAACTGACTCTTTTCTTGGACATATTTGTTAAGCTTACCAGTTCTGTAGAACACATACAAACATGCACTAACAAAATCTTATTTGGAAATCCACTCAGTGGAAACACAGACATTATCAGTAAGAATGTTACTTTATATTGTTTTAAATGGCTCTACAAACACACAAATCACCTTTAAGGTGTACTAAAAATCAAGCACAGAAGCTTGTTAAGCTGTCTGTATAGTGTATAGGTAAAAGAGCTTATGAAGATCTGCCTGAACCTGTCTGCAGAATCATCTCTCTAGTTAACTTAGAAATAGCATTCAAAAATGAAACTCCTTCATAGCAAGAATTTTCCTTCCATGTTGTTGAGGCTGGAAGGATCAATAGACAACAACAGCATGAAGACTTTATACAGAAATCATGAGACCCAGGGTAGTGAAGCCAAACTCCCTACCTTCATCAAATTTAAAAGATCTATTTTCAAATATTTCTATTCATTTACAGGAAGAAATGTAATCAAAATGGAACAAAATTACTTGAGTAAAGGTCTTGTGCTGGACAAGGGAGAGATGAAAAATGCAGGAGAAAGCTCAACTGTTTATTATTCTTGCTTTTGAAATCAATGCTTGCATGCATGAAAGAAGATACTTACCAACCTTCAAGTTGTCATGAAGCTGATTCAGTTACTATTCTCAGATCCCATTATACACAAGAATAGAACGATTTCCCAAATCTTTCCATATTGATAATTTTATGGCTATAATTTTTTATCACAGAAAAGTGAATGATTCATAATAAGCATCTCAGCCATTCCTTTATGTTGGAGACTGTTTGCTTCTTTGACAAATAAGTCAATAAAATTCGAGTGAGAGATGAACCTGACTCATCTGTGAGCCTATTTAAAAGTTATTGCTTGTCTTTTAAAATGGCCTTCCTGTGTATTATAAACAATGTCAAGCATGGTGTACATGCCAGGCACATCAATTTTTTTGAGAGCCAGGTCACACAATCCCAGGGAGGCTTGAGCAGAACTGTAGAAGCTAGCGTCCCAGTTACTGAGACAGCACAGGCTATGCAGTTCTGAGCATTATCCACTGCATGCTTTAAATGCTGGCACAGATGTGGGAATTTGCAGTAGTTACTAGAAGTTATTATTCATCCAATATTCTTGATTAATAAAAATAAAACAAACAAAATAAATCCACAAGTCTGCATTTAGTTCCAGTTACCTTCTTACTTTGTCCTATTTTCTACCATTGAACAACCATTTCTCAAAGCAACGTTAATATTAAGTTGTGCAGATGATACTCTCCAGGCTATTCTTTCCATTTTGATTCCAAATTTTGAAAGCACAAAGGTCATCAACACTCATGAGCTTCAGTGAGCATGCAGCAATCTGTAGCAGCTTTGGCAGCAGCGGGCATGAAGAGTCAAGATTAAGACTCTGAGAGGAAAGGAGGAACAGAGTCACAGAGCCCAGACCTCAGGCATCCAGTCAGCAGCCTGTGGCTTGTTCAGGGAGCAGGCAGCTGGGATTGGCTCTGAAGGGCAAAGAAGATGAGCGAACCTGGAAAGTCTAATATGCAGCACCCTCCAAAAGTTCCAAAATAGACAGTCCAGCCTAATACTCAGGAAAATATATTCAATCTGATATTATGTCCAGTCTGAACCTAGTGCTTTACATTTTTTAATGTTGTCTCTTTTTTCCCTGTCAGTGAACTACAACAGAGAGATTAGATCTGTTTTTTTTCAATAATATTCTCCGAAGCCATCTCTTCTCCAGGCTGAACAAGCCCTGGTGCCTCAGCCTCTCCTCACAAGGCAAGTGCTCCAGACCCCCAGCAGCTTGAAGGTCCCTTGCTGAACTTACTCCAGCTTATTAACATTTTTCTTCTTATGAGGTGCCTGAGACCAAACACAATCTTCCAGAAACAGTCTAAAAATTACCCAAAAGGGCACTAAAATTTCCCAAATCTACTATCTGTGCTTCTGTGAATGCAGCCCAGATGTTAAGGTATTGGGTTTTTTGATATTTCAAGTGAATTATTTGCTCACACAGTACCAGTGAAATAATGCATTCCATCATTCAGAGAATGTTTATTGTGATTGCTAGCAATAGCAGCCCCAGAGGACTGCAACACCGTCAAAGGACTAATAGAACTCAAAATGATCTGAAACTAGAAACACAGCATGCAAAAGTAAATTGAATTGATTTTTTTTTTTTAAGATGAAAATGGGATTTTTGTCACATGCTACACATAGTATCAATCACAGGAACAAAAGATATAGATCTTTCAGGGAAGCTGAGGCCTATGAATCAGCAGGGGATAGTGTCTCCTAATTAAAATTAGCTCATATATTAAGTCATAAACAGGAGGCAGATACATCTTCCTGACTTAAAGTTTAAAAAGCCACTTTCAGCACCACGTAAACAACATAAGGATACAAGGTCATAAGTAGAGATATTACAAACAGAACTGAGGGAAAAGTTATTACATTTAAAAAGGAACAGTCAAGTTTGCAAATACAGAGTGAGGAAGATAAAAAGAATGCAGGCATTCCAGGGGGTCATCAACTGAACTTCAGCTAACATTGAAATGAAATAAATATCATGTGAGACATCTAACTTGAGTATGGATACCAGGTGTTGAAAATTACTCTCTCTGTGCTGATCAGAATCCAGCTGAAGGACACTCTCTAAATTAGAGCAACACACCTGAAGAAGATAAAAAGCCAGTTGTATCAAATAACAACAACAGTAATAATAATAATAAAAAAGTCTAGTTTTCATCTAGCTATTACGAAAAAAAATTAAAATTTTGAGACTGGAACACTATGGAATAATTTGTTTGGAAATGTTCTGGAATTTCTGCTGCTCGTGAGATGGCCCCAAGAAACATCAAATAGAAACAATGACTAATGAAGCAAAAAAACCAAAACATAACAAAAGACAGATGAGCTTTTGAAAATAAGAATTCCTTTCCTTCCTCTCCTTCTTATGACAGGAATAAAACATAGCTTCGTTTCTTGAACAAGAGAACTCAAAATCAAAATTTAAAAAAATAAAAATGAGTGCACTCAGGATGAACTGTTCCATAATCTTGTCCAGTACCAAGGTCAAGTTGACAGATATGTAGTTCCCTGGATCCTCCTTCCAGCCCTTCTTGTAGATGGGCATCACATTGGAAAGCCTCCAACGACCTGGGACCTCCCCTGTTAACCAGGACTGCTGATAGATGACGGACAGTGGCTTGGCAAGTTCCTCTACCAGCTCCCTCGGCACTCTCGGGTGGTCCCATTGACCCCATAGACTTGTGAGTGTCTGAGTGTTGTAGCAGATTGCTAACTTCTTCCTCCTGAATTACGAGGGGTTTTCTCTGCTCTCCATCCCTGATAGATATCCTATAGTAAATGAGACAGAAGACAAGGAAAAGAGAAAGCACTCAGCCTCCCTTAGTGATGAGCTATTGAGCACCTCAACCTCCAGAACCAAGTACTGACAAAAGTTTGCTGGCAAAGCCTAGTGACCTACACACCTTTATTTCATAGTCATCCCACAAAAACAATGATCCATTAAAAAAAAACCCCACATATGATTATAGAAACATACAGATACAGAAAAAATGTTCTGGAATATACTTTCATTGAATATAACTTACTTGATACAATAATAGGTAGGTATATGTTATCAGAATTACTTTATATTTGCATGCAATGTTTCTTTACTTTTTCCAAGCAAAATCTGTATTTCATTTTTCACATCCTACTTAACGTCTCTTTTACAGGCATAAAAACTTTAAACCACATTAGTGAGGATGAAAAAAAGTACTAAGAAAATATGTAAATATTTTCATCAAATTTGAAGTCATATCACAACTGGAAATTATTGAGAATTTTATATAACTATCAATAGTTATCTGTGAGACTACAAACCACCACAAGGAAATAGCGGAAAAATAGTACACAAAAGCTGTTCTTCAAAATCAAATATCAAGAACAAAACCAAACTTATAATTTGCAGATATAAATTAATTGCAAGAGATGAAAAGAGAAGGCCCAAAGAAGTTTACTGATGCCTTTCAGCCCCATGAGGAGAAAAAATGAATGTTCAACATTAAGAAACTAGACTTGCTGTTGTCACAGATTCCAATGTAAAAATGTTCGGATCTGCTTGCAGGATCAGACATCTCTTCAAAATACAAGGGAACTGTAGGATGTGAGTTACATGTACATATTCTTTCTTCTGAATGGGACTCAAAGGCCCTCACCTAAGGAGCTCTGTCATGAATATATCCTTCAGAAGACTTAAACCCACCAATTATAGTTAAATAATACTACTTTGATGCCTGGCAAATGTCTTTAGGTGACATATGAGCCAGTTTCACAGTGAGTTAAACCAAAATGCACTCCCTCCCTTCTAGGATTTTAACAGTATGCGTTCAAGACCAGCTTCTTCATAAAAGTGCTTGAGAGACCATGGTCAACTTCAGAACTTATGAGGAAAAAAGCTGGAAGAAGCTTCAAATAGTGGGTCTCCCTGCCTCTGCCTGGGGCAATGACTAAGATATGATGCTTCTGTGCTTGGCCCTGACCTGAGATAGGCTGTGGCTACATTGCCATTGTATCTGCATACCATCCTGTACCAATTTGATCCAGACGTTCAATCTGCTGACTTTGGAGTTTCACCTTCAGCCTGCCTCATCCTATGGACTTGCTGGGTGCTTGCTTAGAACAGAATAATTATACTTCAGCCTCTTCTCCATGAAACTTCTACCATCTCTTTTTTCCACATATCACCTGCTTAAACCTCTAAAGGAACTCTATCACTATGTCTCTCAAAAAATAGTTCTATGGAAAAGCAGAGTGGAATTAAGAGTTCCAGTTCAGTTTCTATATCAATTTCTATTTTCTTGTTTCTCTAAGAATTTAAAAGAAGTTAAGAACCTCGGGCTTTTAATATTTAACAGCAACCCACCACCTACCCTGTAATTTTAGGATTTGCCCACACGGGGAGTTAGGAACAAGTGAAACAGAGTGTAGATTAGTTCACTATTGCTCCCAAAGACTCACTGTACACTCTTGTGGTGTGCCTAGACCATGCCTGCCTCATACTTACAAAAATATACCTCCCAGCATGGTGTTCATAGACTACTGATTTTCCCTGTCCAGGAAACAGTGCAATCTGCTTGTGTCATTCTGGCTTCAATGCTTCCCATAATTAAGCTAGCTCATGTCAAGCTAGATTGAGTATTCCTATATTACATTGCAGTCTGAGTTGTAAATATGTCCTTAGAGGGCCCAGTTATCTATGAAATATTAGTGCACATTTTATGCCAGTAAGGAACAGTTAGTTAAAAATAGACAGGGAGCTGGTGCATGGTAGCCAGAACACAGTATATTTACACTATTGATACATGGTCTGAGTCTGCCTTGACTTCTTAAGGTAGAGAAGTTCTTAAGTAAGGACAATAGCATTGTCCTTGGGGTTTCTGTTGGTCATTGTGCATAGTTGCATCCTCCCTGCTGATTTAGTTGCATGCAGCAAACTGACTCTGAGTAAAACACAATTTACTGCATTTTACATTTTAATTGTAAAAGGTGACAGTATTACCATATAGCCCATTAAATACTTGTATTTGAGGATCCAGGTTAGCTCTTATGGTACCATACTTAACAGAAATAGTCTTAAAAATCAGTAAAAGACTGGTCTTTTAATAATTCATTACATACTTTCTTTTCCTCATTTGTATGTTATTCTGTTTGTGCTACTCACATAGTTCTGAAGATTAGGTATTTACTTGGGCTCATTAACAGAGATGAAACAACAGAATTGTTCTATTGGACTGTCAGCAATTTGTTTTAAAAATCCTACAGAATTAATGAAGAATAATATCTTGATGAAAACAGCATTTTAATTCAACTTCTAGGAAGTCACCTTATAATAGCTTATAACATTGACAGCAATAGCAGAAGAATAAATCCTCATCATAGAAATATGTTTTTTCATATAGCAATGACAGCAGTTTAATTTCTGGTGAAAGCACCAATTACACTGCTTGGTGCAATAGAACATTTCTGAGTTCTCAGATGTTAACATTAAATGAAAAAGTTGTCCATCATATGCAAACTCTATCTTTCATTATCTGTAGAAATTTCAAAGCTATTTGACTTACTAAAGTTTTTACTAAATGAGTTAATATATTACCACAGTGCAAACACATTTTTTGCACCTGTAATAGCTCAAGTCTTAAGACACAAAACAATATCTTTCCTTGTTAAACATTATGCATTAAACAAACCATATGAAATATTCTCAGAATTAAAATTACTTCTATTGCATTAAGACACAATGTTCCATAGCCATCAGTTAATTAATTTAATATTGCTCTCCAGTTGATAAGAGAGAGTTACCCTCCTTGTACAAGTCAGGAATTGCCATTCTGTAGTTACAGAAATTCAAACTCAATGAAAATAGCTGTGTCCTTTTGGTATCTATATCAGTAAATTAATGAATAAATTTCATAGCTAGTATAAGTGTCTAATTCTGAAATCTTTGCTTTCATTATAGCAACAGTGTATATTAATCTTAAAGTTTTAACTGCTATTGCAGTTTGTCCAGATTTGACAGGACAGATCTAATTAGAACAGATCTAATTCTGTTCAGTGATTTTACTTCTCAGCCGGGTCTCTTCTATCTAACTGCACTTTCTGAAGCTAATGGCGTATTTTCACAAACAGTGTCTGCTTCTAGCAGTGATAATGTTAAATGTTCAGCGTTACTACCAAGGACTGGGGTGCAGAAAGGCTCTTGCTCATGCTTGCTGCTGTGCAGACCAAGGTCACGTGTGCCACACTGGGGGGTGCAGAAAGTAAGAGGCCACACTGGTTTTGTATATATTTGTATATATTCCATTTTATTATTATTATCTTCATTAAAGCTGTTTTAGTTTTCTTTTCTAAGTCTCTCTCTTAGGAGAGATAACAGAGAGTGTCTGCTATAGGTCTAGCTGACTAACCCTAAAACTTGACACAGTTCTAAGCATTTGAGCTTAGATTCCAGACTTTTATATTCTGCTTGGAACTTGTTTTTTCCTTGAAGAGTTCTCTTTCTGAAAATAACATTCCATATTTTATCACTAAATCACAAGATAGAGTCAGAAATATAAGCATTATCTTCAAACATGCCAAGTACATTTTCAAATTGTTTTCTAAGAATTCATTTATGCATCTGGTAAGAGTTACTGAGCTGTTGTATGTTCCAAAGTAGCTCTCTGAAACAGCCTTGCACAAATCATTTTAGCAACTGTGACACATGTAAAACCTTGGGAGCATGGAAACTCCAAAGACTGATAAACCATGATAGACATCATGGACATACAGAACATGTAATTCAGAAGACCTGTGTTAGTACAAGAAGCATTAAGCAGTTTGGAGCTTCCTCCTTATGGAGGAAGAGGTCTCAGGCAAAAGCTATTCTAGATAAGAGAAAACTCACACAGTAATTAACATAATGCCATCCCACACTGAATATCTTTAACTTTCATTAACAAAGTATGAACATTTGAAAACTGTAACATTATTCTAGTGATAGTATATCACTCTCTATCTGCATGTATTGTGAGATTTATTAAATCCTACTAAATGAGGATCTTTTGGAAAACCTTTGTCTTGCTTCCATCAATTCAAAGTTTTACAATGTTTAAAATGTTCTGTTTGTATGTCTTTTAGACAAAAAAAAAAATAATCTAGAAGGCAGACCTCCCTCTTCCCTGTATGTGGTTGTGTTTCTTTTTCTGGCTCAGTTACCTTTGGATTATTGAGCAAGAATGTTATAGAGTGTCCATACCTTTCTATCCTAGAACTTGGGATCTACTGTGCTTAATTAAGAGAGGCGTGTGGTTTTGATCTTCCTTAGGATGGGACTGTGAAGTCACTGTTGAGTATAAAGTCTTGCAGTAGTAAAAACCAGCAGATACAGAGGTTTAAGAGCAGATCCTTCTCACTGTTTCTGTTTCTATTTCTGTGGTTTTTAAATGGGAAGAAAGGGGCAGTCTTTAGAAGATAAACATGATGTCTGCTTTTAGGAGGAAGCAATGAGGCAAAGACACTTATAAGAATGAATGAGTATTATTTCTGTCTTCAGGATTAGACGCCAAACTCTTGGCTGCAAGGTTCAGTCTGGGATCCAGGGACAGTAAAATTTGATATCATAAGCATCAAGTCTATTTGGCTATGTCTATATTGGTAAAATAAACAGTGCCAGGAGATTTTCCTGGGCACTAACACAAACTCACTCTCTTTTTCTTTTATGTGTGTTTGTACGTTCAACTTATTACAACAGTTCCTGTCATGACTTCAGGCTGGATAAGCTAACACTCTCTTAAACTATTTCTATCCTCAATAGTTGCCATAGACCAGCGAACTTTCCCAACAGAGACCTTAGTAGCATGGATGCCAGCCATTCCATGCCAGATGGCACCAGCACTGGACAACAATCCTGAGCACGGTCAGTTTAGCGTTATAGACATGGAGGTAGTGATTTGAGCCTTAGCCATTTATACAGTTGAACAGAATGGATAAATAGGGGAAAGGAGGAGAGCAATGTTACTGGAATGGCTAAAAGCAAAATACCACAGCTGGTGTGGATGAAACTGCCTCCAATGATAGGACAAGGGGCAACGGATATAAGCTGGAACAGAGGAGGTTCCACATAAATATGAGAAGAAACTTCTTCCCAGTAAGGGTGACAGACACTGGAACAGGCTGCCCAGGGAGGTTGTGGAGTCTCCTTCTCTGGAGACATTTAAAGCCCGCCTGGATGTGTTCCTGTGCAACTTGGTCTAGGTGATCCTGCTCCAGCAGGGGGATTGGACTAGGTGATCTTTTGAGGTCCCTTCCAATCCTGAACTTTCCGTGATTCTGTGAAAGGAATCAAGAGCTTTGCATAAAATAACACTTTTTTTCTGTCAAAAGGAAACAGAAAGCTTTCTCTAGCACACATAGACACTGTCACCTTCTTTTGATGTACTCTACCTTAATGAATCAGTCTGCTAATAAACAGCAGATGACGAGTGTTGAAACAAATTTTGTTCCACGTGAAAATGGACAAAACAACCACCAACGCAGGCAGAATAAAACACCCTGATAGTCATCTGAACTTTGTGGGGTCAGTGCATGAGAACTATATATATATCTCCACCAATTACTAGTAAGATGACAAATGTCACCCATATATTGAGAAATTTAAATAAGCTTTGGACCTGTAGTGGATTTACTCTTTTAAAAATCATAAGAAATAAAACTAAAATAAGTAATTTTGTATTATTTTAATGAGGACCTTAAAATGGGAAATTTGAATGTTTAAGATCCTTTACTATAGAACTATCAAGTCTAACAATAATCTGATCATTATGGGAAAAAAAATGTAATGAAAATGTGAACTCCTTAATCCACCTTCTATGAATTTTAATAATAAAGACGGTAGCTGTGCCTGTACTTTTACATTTTCAGTTGTTAGTATCATAACTGGAATCAATCCTCCTTCAAATTAAATTTATAATAGTCAGTTTTTAATGAATGTAACATTTAGCAGGTATACTTGAGTTCTAAAGAATATTCTAAGGCAGATCTTAGTAGTTTCTGTTATACTAAGGATTTAATATGGAATTTTGACTGTAATTGTAATCAAACTCTTTCAGCTACTGCTGTATTATCATGAAAAATCCTTCCAGGTGGTATTTCCTATATTTTTCCTCAGTTCAAAGTCATTTAAAAGTGCTATCAAAATGAGCGCAAATGTTTCTGAGGGTTTTGGACACATGGAAGAAATGGAGAAAATGGTTTTTTCCAACAAATATTTTTGACCAATTGTTGTGGTTTAGCCCCAGCTGACAACTGAGCACCACACACTCACTCACTCACTACCCACAGTGGGATGGGGGAGACAATTGAACAACTAAAAGTGAGAAAACTTGTGGGTTGAGATAAAGACAGTTTAATAGGTACAGCAATAGCTGTGCATGCAAGCAAAGCAAAATAAGGAATTCATTCAGTACTTGGAAACTTGCCGATGTGATGCTCACCTACAAGAAGGGCAGGAAGGAGGATCTGGGGAACTACAGGCCTGTCAGCCTGACCTCAGTACCAGGGAAGATTATGGAGAGGTTCATCTTGGATGCTTTCACACAGCAAATGCAGGATAACTGGGGGGTCAGGATGGGTTCATGAAGGGTAGGTTCTGTTTGACCAACCTAATCTCTTTCTATGACCAGGTGACCCAACTAGTGATGAGGAAAAGTTGGTTGATGTTGTCTACCTGGACTTCATTAAGGCATTTGACACCATCTCCCACAGCATCCTGTTGAACAAGCTGGTGGCTCATGGTGTAGACAAGGTGGACTCTTCACTGAGTTAAAAACTGGCTGGATGGCTGAGCCCAGAGAGTTGTGCTGAATGGAGTTAAACCCAGCTGGCGGCCAGTCACAAGCAGGGTCCCCCAGGGCTCAGTTCTGGAGCCAGTCTTGTTTAATATCTTTATTGATGACCTGGATGAGGGTGCTCCCTCAGTAAATTTGCAGATGACACGAAATTAAGCAGGAGTGTTGATCTGCTTGAGGTAGGAAGGCTCTGCAAAGGGATCTGGACAGGCTGGATTCATGGGCTGAGGCGAATTGTGTGAGGTTTAACAAAGCCAAGTGCTGTGTCCTGCACTTTGGTCACAACCCCATGCAATGCTACAGGCTTGGGGAAGAGTGACTGGAGAGCTGCCTGGAGGAAAAGGACCTGGGGGTGCTGGTGGACAGCCGGCTGAACATGAGCCATCAGTGTGCCCAGGTGGCCAAGAAGGTAACAGTATCCTGGCCTGTATCAGCAATGGTATGACCAGCAGGAGTAGGGAGGTGATCGTGCCCCTGGACTCAGCACTCATGAGACCACACTTTGAGCACTCTGTCCAGTTTTGGGCACCACAGCATAAGAAGGACATTGAGGTGCTGGAGCGGGTGCAGAGAAGGGCAACAAAGCTGGTGAGAGGTCTGGAGACTATGTCTGATGAGGAGTGCCTGAGGGAACTGGGATTGTTTAGCTTGGAGAAGAGAAGGCTTAGAGAAGACATCATTGCTCTCTACAACTACCTAAAAAGAGCTTGTAGTGATGCTGGTGTTGGTCTCTTCTCCCAGGTAACTGACAGGACAAGAGGTAATGGCCTCAAGTTGTGCCAGGGGATGTTTAGATTGGACATTAGGACGAAGTTCTTTACTGAAAGAGTGGTCAGGCATTGAAACAGGCTGTCCATGGAGGTGATGGAGTCACCATCCTTGGAGGTGTTCAAAAAACAAGTAGATGTAGCGCTTCTAGACATGGTCTAGGGAACAGGGAAATGTTCAACAAAGGTTGGGCTTGATGATCCTAGAGGTCCTTTCCAACCTAAATGATTCTATGATTCTGATTTTTACTTTATTAATAGGCAATGCCTGGACTACTTGACCAAGGAATTTTGCAGGACTCTGTCAAGCAGTACATCATAGAGAAGTAACTATGGAAAGAAATAATTGAGAAATATTAAGCCTTAGATGATTTCCGTAAAGCAAAGCTCCATGCTTAAGAAGTCAACAACTTTTGTTTCAATAGGTATTTCACAAGGTACTCTAACAAAAGGCAATGAAGGATGATGAAACCTGAAAAGAAGTGATAACTTTGACTGCGTTTTTCTTTTAAAGCGTGTTATAGGTATTTCATAATGGTTTTTCTTTTTCTCTAAACTAAATATCCCTTCATTTGTAACCTGAACTAATAATATTCTGCAATGATTTTATTTTTACACACCTTACTACAAGCCTATGTTACTGAAGACAAGCTCAGGAAACTAGCAAATTCAGGTGAAAACATAAAAAACATTTTTTAAAAATTAGAATAATATTTTATGCCAATAATTGAAAATTAAGACCACAAAGTGCTTTTAAAAAGTATATTCATACTTAAATATATCTAGTCTTGTCTCATGATCTAAGAGCTCATAATAATGGCTGTAAAGCATTTATAGACGTTAGGAAATAATTTTATAAGAATATGTCAGCCCTTCACACATTACTGGCAATGTAGCCATAGAAATTCTACAGGGAAAGTCTAGCAATGGAGGCTTCTTAACTAATACTTATAAGAGGCCTTGTTTTGGAACAGTCTTAATTTGTAGCTGTTCTTGAAGGAGACATTGGTCTGTGTTTCTTGAAAATTTGCCTTTCCCTGTTTGTTTTTTTGGTAAGATGCATCAAAAGCCTTGTAAAAATGTGTGAAAAACATACTTTTATACTTTTACAAGACTTGATAAATTATTCATGGGATGAACAGTAGAAGCATGACAAATTAAACATATTCTGTCCTTCTGACTTGCTAAAAACGTTCATCACCTCTATAGCATATTGAAATACTGACTGGTTTCAGTATTAAAACTCTCAATAATTTCAAATATCCTTAAGAAAACCTCTGCCTGTGAAATCTTTTTCTCACTATTAAGCATGAAACTACTTTTTCTCTTCAAAAAATAGTCCTTGACCCTTGCGTAGGCACAAGATTGTCTACAGAGCCATGTGATCACATGGCATTCCACCAAGAAAATAGTTACAAACATGTCATCCTATATTCCCACTGTATCAAATGTATTTGTACTTGCTGTATTAAAAAAATGCTCTGTTTAATAGGTCCTTTCCCAGTTCAGCTATGCAAATCCCTATTCATTAAAGTGGCCGGGTGTTTTAATTTCAGATGTTCCTACTATATACACTGATTTCTACTTTGCTACATTTTCTCATACATAATGTATTAAACTGCCTTTTGTTGAGGGAAGGTTCTTTTACATGCAGTGCAGAACTGGAGAGAAGTAGAATTCCATCTCATTGGTTGAATTTTAAGTACCTTTGAAGCAATTACAAGTACAAAATGCTTTGGAAAGGAAAGAAACATTTTAGAGGACAGTCATATCTGCTGAAACATTTCCTGAATAACCATGAGTATACTAAAGGTCAGCCATTCTGGAAATTGTGCTTTTATCACAGTTTCTTGTTTATTTGACATCTCATCTTTTGGATATATTCAAGGCTGGTGTATGGAGAAATTGGTAAGCTGCTGAGGTATAGGGCAAGAAACTAAAAATTGCTGAGAAAAGATATAGGAAGCTAAGAGAAAGAAGCAAAATGGACAAAAAGTGCAACAGGAATAATAAACAATAAAAACAACCTAACTTTAACTCCATCATATGCCAGCACCACAGACAAAGCAGCTGGCATGAATTGTCATGACATCCATTCTCGTAGTCTAAAAAGACAGTGTCAGAATCATTCTTGCTGACCTTCCACTAATAGCGGTAAAAAGGTAACCAAGAAAGATATTGTATGATGACTTCAATAAACATAAAGCCAAATTATGAAATACTCTGTCAGAAAATACACTGGAGAATGGCATACAGTGAATAAAATGAAATTCCCACCTGCAGAGAAATTCCTCAGAAGATTGTATTGTGCATAAGCTGTGAAAACTGAAATGAGCTACCTGCAAGTATTTAGAATTCCACTGCAGGTTTCATGATAGTTTTCATGCTTCAAGACATTATGTTTTCTTTGAAAATAATGTATTCAAAGTAGTTTGCCCAGGGTAGAGTGTGTACATTACACGATATTATCATCTGATAACACACAAATGACACTTCACTTCATTTATTGCTTCCTCTTCCAACTATTTATGGTTATCTGCTGAATTACAAAACTGAAATGACACCCAGTGTTAAATCCCCTGATATCATTATGATACTCAGTTCTGTAAGAAACAAAATATGAATGACAAGAAAGTGATTGGGTAAGAGTCTATGAAGTGAAGCCTCAGTTCCAAAACTTCAAGGGAGATATTTTCAGTGCCTTTACTTTTTAAGTTATAACACGTCAGAATTCATCCATGTATTCATGCCTCCTAAGCCAGGGCATAATGTTGTGCATAATATACTCCATAATGACTGCCAAATGCTATGACTTTTGGGTGCAAAGGATACAAAACTTAAAAATCTAAAGTTAGAAGTTACTGATTCATTAGAGATAGCAATAACCAACATAAAGAAGAATAATAACGATAAAGGAAGCTTTATTTTTTCATTCTTTTACTTTTTTGTAAAACAAATGATGAAGGAACTGCGCTAAAACCTGCAGGAAAATAATGTACTCAATGCCTTATTCTCTTCATATGTGTCACCACCCCCCCCACACACATCCACACACCCACCCACATACACACACAGGCTGGCAACACCTGAACTTGAAAATCAACAATGCATAAGCTTTTTGCACAATAAGTGATCATGGAAAAATAGCAAAAGTCTGTGAAAGGGAAAAAAGAGAGGAACCAGTCATAAGGAACAAGTAGCCTTTCCTTCCAGTGGAAAAAGGTCACTACAGATCTTTCCAGAGTTATATCCTGTGCATGTGCTGTATTATATCAAATAACTTTTAGATGACCTTATGAGAATCATTTCTATCTCCCTTATGAGGAAGGGCTGAGGGAGCTGGGTCTCTTTAGCTTGGAAAAAAGGAGACTGAGGGGTGACCTTATTAATGTTTATAAATACATTAAGGGAGAGTGTCAGGAGGACGAAGCCAGGCTCTTCTCAGTGGTATCTAATGATAGGACAAGGGGCAATGGGTATAAGATGGAACAGAGGAGGTTCCACATAAATATGAGAAGCTTCTTCCCAGTGAGGGTGACAGACATTGGAACAGGCTGCCCAGGGAGGTTGTGGAGTCTCCTTCTCTAAGCCTGTCTGGACATGTTCCTGTCCAATTTGATCTAGGTGATCCTGCCCTGGCGGGGGTATTGGACTGGATGATCTTTTGAGGTCCCTTCCAATCCCTAACACTCTGTGATTCTGTGATTCTGTGATCTGAAAAAATGCATGAATAGTAAGGTCAAAAACAGTATTGATAAATGAGTTATTCAGAGTAACAAGAATAAGAAACAAATGTGAAAAACTGCAGAAAGACCTTACAAGGTATACAAGTGAACAATACAGAAGCAGATAAAATCCAAAATAGGTGTACAATGATGCACACAGTTTAAATGAAACAAAAGAATCTTAACTTCACATATAATGTGCTGTGAGCTCGCCATTACCAGTTAGGACATTTGAGGGGTCAATAGTTGGTTCTGTGAAAATCACAGAATCAAGGAATTGCTATG
>VYZX01010061.1:3255-20094 GCA_013401335.1 Brachypteracias leptosomus | reverse complement strand
GATTCAACCATCTCCCTGGACAGCCTGTTCCAGTCCTTGACAACTGGTAGAAGTTTTCAATGTGGAAGTTTTTCCTAATGTCCAACCTAAATCTCCCCTGGTGTAACGGGGCAACGCCTGCCTCCCTACAACCTCTTTCTAGGTAGTTGGAGAGAGCAATAAGGTCACACCTCAGTCTTCTCTTCTTTAGGCTAAATAACCCCAGTTCCCTCAGCCATTCTTCCTAAGACTTATCCTCAAGACCCTTCACCAGCTTTGCTGCCCTTCTCTGTACCCTCTCCAGAACCTCAATGTCTTTCTTGTACTGTGGTGCCCAAAACTGGACACAGTGCTCAAGGTGCAGTCTCATGAGTGCCGAGTACAGGGGCACAATCACCTCCCTACTCCTGCTGATCAAACCATTCCTGATACAGGCCAGGATGCTGTTGGCCTTCTTGGCCACCTGGGCACACGCTGTCTCATGTTCAGTTGGCTGTTAATCAAAACCTCCACGGCCCTTTCTGTTGAGCAGCTTTCTAGCCACTCCTCCCTAAATCTATAGCATTGTATGGGGTTGTTGTGGCCCAAGTGCAGGACTTGGCACTTGACCTGTTAAACCTCATACAATTGACCATGGCCTATTGGTCCAGTCTGTCCAGGTCCCTCTGAAGGGCCTTCCTACCCTCAAGGAGATCAACACTCCCACCTAACTTGCTGTCATCTGCAAACTTACTGAGGGTATCCAACTTAATATTCAATAGCAATTCATAAACCAAAATAGATGTCAGCTTTTTTGGTGGATTGAGCTTGTCTGGCTTCTACATGCCCACCCAGATGCTCTCTCACTCTTCCTCCTCAACAGGATGAGGGAAGAATGGGAAATCAGATAGAAAAGCTTCTGGATTGAAATAAAGAGAGGGAGATGACTTACCAATTATTGTCATGGACAAAACAAACTAAACACCTTTTCAGGGAAAAAGATGTGGATATGTTGTTTTCCATTTATTCAGTTCTCACCTCAGTACAAGTGAAGAAATGGGGACTAAAGTTGCTCTCCTTGGGTAATACAGAGCTGCTGAAAACAGTCTGAGGCTCCTGTAATTCCTCTGAGAAGTAACTAATTGAGAAGTAAGCAGCAATGAAAGAATAATTAGCACAGATGCAAACACTGCAGACAGTCACAAATACAGTCAAATTGCAGCATTAAAGGTCGCACCATCAAGATCTAGCCTCTGCAGAAAGACTTTAGAGAAAAAAATAGATTATATAATGAGTAACTGCTGGTTGTGCAATTGTGACTGCAATGCACAAAAGAGACTGGAAATCCAGCAACAAGGCCTATGGGAGAAAATAATAATAATCATCATCATCATCTATTTCCTCACACTCATAAATTTGCTTCAAGCTGCTCATTTGTGAAGCTTTGATTTATTCTCTATGGGAGATCAATAGCAGCCTGACCTTTTTCCTGAGCAAAGTCACATTCTAATTCAATAGCCTTCCCAAGCTACTCAGTCAGTGACTAATTTTAGCTGGATTTAATCCTGGTATCACTAAGATGTTCAAATCCACCTCTGATTTTCCACTTCAATCTACAGAGCTGTTTTGGTTTTTTTTTTCCTAATCTTAATATCATAAGGTAGATGAAAAGTATTAGTTACACTTTGATGACCCAGCCACTTGTTTTGTGTCACAGCCTCTATATTATTTAAACCTATCAGCTCTTTCTTTCTTTTCTTAGTGTGAGTATAGATCAGCATCTTACATCACATTAGTCAAGCTTGACTTACTCTTTGTAGCGTTTTGCTGGTGAAAGTTATTCCAGACATGACTTAAAATCTCCTTTTTAACCATACACACGTCAGTGAATTCTACAATCTAGTGTCTGATACTCAGCTAATCAAGATTAATGGATTAATTTACCAGATGGTTACAATGTTATTAAAATGCAAATGGTTGGTTTCTGTTAATTGTTTGATATCATATACAATTAATCTGGGGACTTGTACACTTTCTTGTGGTTTTGATACAGTTCACCTCAGAAGTTTGGGGAACAGAAGCAAAATCTGTTTTTTTCCCCAAATAGTTACATGAATAGTATTGAAAAGGTAGCAATTGTGAGCTGGAAATGAATTGGAAAATTGTGGGTTTAGAATCACTAGATGCAGGAATATAGAAGAGATGGAAAGAAAAATTACTAGGTAGAATTGCTAAACTAAGAATACTTTTAGAAATGGAAGGTGGGGGGGCAGAATTAACAAGTCTGATCAGAAACTTCTATTTAATACCAGCTAGGTATTAAAAAAAAAAAAATAACAGAAAGCCAACTGTATCCTGGGCTACATCAAAAGAGGCATGGCCAGCAGGTCAAGGGAAGTGATTCTGCCACTCTATTCAGCTATGGTGAGAACCTGTCTGGAGTATTCTGTCCAGCTCTGGAGTCCTCAGCACAAGAACGGCATGAAACTGTTGGAGCAGGTCCAGAGGAGGGCTCCAAAAATGATCAGAGGGCTGGAACACCTCTCCTATGAAGAAAGACTAAGAGAGTTGAGGTTGTTCAGCCTGGAGGAAAGAAGTCTCCGGGGAGACCTTTTTGCCCTTCCAGTACTTGAAGGGGGCCTATAAGAAAGATGAGGGCAATCTTTTTAGCAGGACCTGTTGTGACAGGACAAGGGGTAATGGTTTTAAACTAAAAAGAGGGTAGAGTCAGACTAGGTGTGAGGAAGAAACTTTTTACAATGAGCGTAAAACACTGAAACAGGATTCCCAGAAAGGTGGCAGAAGCCCCATCCCTGGAAACATTCAAGGTGAAGTTGGACAATGCTCTGAGCAACCTGACCTAGTTAAAGATGTCCCTGCTTATTGCAGGGGAGTTGGACTAGGTGGCGTTTAAAGGTTCCTTGCAATGCAAACTAGTCTATGAGACTTTGATTCTATAAAATTGTGATGACTCAGCAGATGAACTGTGCCTGTAACAGACATGTGAGCCTTTGAAAGCAAAGTGAGGCAATCATTTAGGGAACACTATTGCTATAATAAGACACTTCTGTACCTAAATCGTATACCTGAAGTAGCTATGCCACAGTTTGTTTCTAAAATTTAAGAAGATTCTAGCAAGTTTCTTTGCTCTTTTTAAACATGAAGAGAGCCAAGGTAATTTTGCTATCTTCATTTATTTTTAGATTTTTGTAGAAGAATGGTTATGTGATTAAGACATGGTTGTTGAATCTGGCAACTGTTTTGTTCTTAAAGCTGCTATATCCTGACTGCTGAATCTAGTAGACACCCAAAATAAATCTATTCTAGTTCCTAGAAGAGGAGTTCCCAGAATTGTAGATTAGGTGTCCAGGTTTCCCAGAGGATAATAGGGAATGCTAAACACCTATAAAAGGTTGTCATAACAACCAATATACTTTGGACACTCCCACAGTCATCTGGAAGCAATATATAACCTGTGGGAAACCAACTGGAGTTTGTTAATAGGAAATATACTGAGGGCATTTTTATTGAAACTTATCTTCTTTTTTTACCCACAAGCAAAGAGACCTAAATTCTAGTCCTTGTTCAGAGATGCTTACGCGCCCCTTGATGGGGCTCTGAGCAGCCTGACCTAGGTAGAGATGTCCCTACTTGTGTAGGGAGGTTGGACAAGTTGACCTCTAGAGGTCCCTTCCAGCCTGAAACATTCTATGATTCTAAATTACAAAAGGTGTAAGTAATGCCCAGTGTGGACTCATAACTTTGGATTTATCCTGCTGTAAATGATGTCTGCAGTTGTGCTCTGCCTCACAGGTTTTTTCCAGACTACTTAGCCTTCAGTTATTTTTGGCATTTTAAAGCAGCTTTCACTGAAGAGTGGCATGTCCATAAAGAGAACAGATTCTGGGCAGGGCACACCTGAATACTGAGTACCTGAATTTCTTTATACTAAAGGAAAAGAAAATAAAGGAGGTATCTTCTCCTACTCATCTCAAGAAAGCAGCAACCACTGCTGCCAGACTATTTATTGAACTGCATTCATTTATCCACAGGGAATTAGCAAGAAAAATTCCTAGCTCCAAGACCTTGGCAGGCCTCGTGTAATGCAAGCTTAGTGTAAAGATGATTGGTATTTTTGAGATAGAATCACTCATTTTGCCTAAAACTTGCCTTAAGAACCTAAATTCTTTTTTCCATGACGCCATTTTGATGGTATAAAAGTAAAACATCCATGCTGTGCCAGATAGAAGTGCATCACTAACAAAATGGTACAAACAGAATAAGAAATGGAGTGAGCAGAGAGGAGCTTTATTCTTTATGCCTGTTCTCCTGGTTTGCCCCACTCAACTTTCAGCAAACAGAAATTTATGAACTCCTGAGCCAAAGGCAACAGTGGAATTATTGTATCTAACAGGTATTGAGCT
Organism: Brachypteracias leptosomus; assembly: GCA_013401335.1. Classification (NCBI taxonomy): domain Eukaryota; kingdom Metazoa; phylum Chordata; class Aves; order Coraciiformes; family Brachypteraciidae; genus Brachypteracias; species Brachypteracias leptosomus. The sequence continues at coordinate 15,712 of VYZX01010061.1, read as the reverse complement.
AGCTATACACTCAACATGTCTAATTACCACCCACCTCTTTTTTTTTGCCTTGCCTGGCCTGGCCTGGCCTGACCTTTCAGTGGTGTAGCCTAGTTCTAGTATTGTGGGGGATTAAGAATAGTCATTCCTTGTTTGCATAAAATCATATCTGCTATGTACAGGTAGTAATCCTTCTGCCACTCAAAGGATACTTACCAGTATCTTTGAGGTATTTGATACGAAAGGACCATACAGATACTTTGAGGTTTTTGAAAATGTAATGTGCATAGCATGTTTACATGTGAATATTCCACTTTACAACCTTTTTTTAGCATATATTTTTATTTAAATAGTGTCTTAAAAGATGGGAGAAAGAATTATAGAGTCATAGGATAATTTAGACTACAAAAGACATCGGAAGGTCATCTAATCCAACTTCTCACTGAAAGCAGCAAACAAAATAGATGTCATTGCTCAAAGTCTTCTCGAGTTAACTTTTGATCATTTAGAAAAGATGGAAAATAGAATGTTAGCAGAATGATATTGGAATATAATTATAGTGAATTTGTGGACTTGAACAATGACTAAATTATTGTATCTCCAGGTCTTTAAAAAATTGGACGAAAATTTGAGATATGACATTTATACAGTTAGAAACACTATTTTACTGGGCAGTAAAAATCTTCTGAAGGCACAAGTAGAGCCCGTCCACTAGAGTTGTGATGGTAGAATATGTAATAGTTCCCGAATTTACTGAAAACAATGACCAATTTTACAATCCTACATAACCTTGCTAACACAGACTGAGAGAAGAATGTTTGGCCTTTACTATGAATGTGTACCCATTCTATGTAAAATGGATCTACTCTGCACTAGCACTGTTTCTTGCAAGACTGCAGCTGATTTGAAGTTGTAATCATTTTAAATTTGAAATTTCTTTGAATCAAACTCCAAATCTGCACAACGTAGTTTATCTGCAGACAACAAAATTTCAAATTTCATCACCTCCACAGAATATGATCATTTATGTTTGGTCCCTCTCATCTTTAAAACCTCTACTTAATATTAGTTTTGTTTACTAATTCTTTCACATATTTATGTATTTGTTTAGTATAATCTCCTAAATATGATTATGCTAATTCATGATCTATTTACAGTCCTAAAAAATAGCCTCTTTTTTTTTTTTTTTTTTCCTGGATAGGTATTCCTTGATAGGTATTTTGGACAGACAAATAATCCTTTTATCTTGACATTCGGTATATTTTTTATTTAGTTTTTATTTCAGAGAGAGCATGTGGATTAAAAATGTTTTTCTCCTTTGTGTGCATTTCACTTCTTGAAACTCCAGACAACCAAATAAAGCAGCTCCTCTCACCTGTTTAATTACTCATGTCTTGTTTTTCTCTGCATAGCAGTCTTATCAACAAAAGCCAATTATGAATCTCAAGTTTGACTGCCAGGCAATTATGAAACAGTGCTGTAGAAATACTGTCTTCTTGTGACTTCCTGATTTTTCTGTAGTATAAGTACCTTTCTCCCCCTTCAAATAGAATCACAGAGTCATAGATGATGATGTTATTGTTTCAAATGAAGTGAATTCAAGATTAAAATGTCTAAGAAAAGTATTTAATATCCTCTGTGAATTAACTTAAACACAAAGTGCCAGTTAGCCTTCACTAAGAATTTCTAATTGAAAACTTTTTAAAGCAAAGCTGTGTAAATCCAGATTTAAGATACCTCCACCCCAAAATATAATGGCAGCAAAGAGTACATTTACAATGTGTTCCTTTCTGCTTTATAGCTGTTAAACTAAAGATGTCAAATGGAAATAAGCCAACACAATACACCACCTGTGTTAAATTGTTCATAAATGGTGACTATACTTATATACACCTATTTCTCGTTGAATATATTCTATCTACTAATTTAGGTAGATTTAATGTTGAATGGGTTTGTGCTCCTCCTACCCAAAAAAAAGTCTAACCCCCCTACAATACAGTTCAAAATTATCCTTAAGCTCCAAGCCATCCACTGCATACAAACCATACATCAGTACAAACCATACAGTGATTGATACTTCCAGTAAATCCTTGCGTGTGGTGTTAAAGAGCAGTGATTAACAACTGGATCACTCCTATTTAGCCACAATTCCAGTCCTTCACATCCCCTTTATTTAAATCATTATATCTGCAGCAGAAATAATCTGATATCTCTTATTAATTGATTAAAGCTAATATTACTTTCTTATCACACCTGTTCTACTGTTTTGTCAATTTTCCAACAGTTTTGTCTCTATGTTTCTTTCATCTGTCTCCTTCTTCATATGACATCAAAAAGAGAGAGACAAAGTGTCTCAAAGATCAAAGGAACAGGTGAACACAGAAAACTGGAAGAGGAGAATAATATTTTCTCTCAAGACCTCACCACTAAGCTTTGTAAACTGAATATTTGGGATACAGCAAGTTCAGTAAGTCAGAGGATTGCCTTAGAAATAAAAGGTAAGGAGGTCACATAATCAGGGTTCATAATTTCATATATTGATCTGAGCCACTGAAGAAATAACCAAATGAACGTAGAATGCATTTCTTAAGGAAGTCATTTTAGCTGTCATAACTGCCTATTTCCCTTTAATAAGACCAAATGTTTTAATGAACCCAATATAGAAGAGTAAATATGTGCACAACACAAACTGCAGAAATACTTAAGCCAGTAACAGTGCCATCAAACTAATCAATAACATCTTCAGCCTAGTACTGCAGCACTGTGAAGGTTGTCATGGTTTGGGCCTGGCTGACAACTGCGGTAGGGTATGAGCTGTTGCTAACCCTATAGCATAGAGAAGTCTACTTACAATAAGAGAGGAGCTCCTGCAGCACATGCAGCCCATCAGTTTCTGGAGGCAGTTGCAAAGGTGTGGAGAGCCTTTGAGAGGCTACAACTTGATTGATGTCAAGTGACTTGGAGATATGCATGTCCTAGTGGGAGCTGGATATTCCCCACCCAATCCCATAGTCAATTGTATCTGTCCCTGAAGCAAAGCTACAGATTATCAAGGAGATAAAACCCATGGGGAGAGGATCAGAGAAACTTCTACATACCCAGCAACCTGTCCCCAGATACATACCCCCATGGCAGGCCAGCCTCCCTGACCTTCCTCCTGGCTTATACCATCTCTCTCAAGGAACATGAAAGTCATGTGATTTGTAAAACTGCACATACCACTCATTTAAATGTTTTGGTGTCTGAGTTCATTTAGTCTACATGCTGCTCTTAAATGGTGACAATCATTTGATCAGTAAGGGTGTAATTCAACTAAATTCCACATTGCCATCAACATAGCAAACTAATCATTAACACAGAAAAAAACACAGAGGAAAACATTTTGTTTGTTTTAGAGAAGTGGGAAGGAATAAGGGAAGTTTATTTTCCTTCAATCTTGTATCCAGGAATGAATTTCAGTAAGCCACAAAATGTGACCCCATTAAATCATTGAATAAGATGAATAGGGCTCAAACAGAAACTGGGGGGGCGGGGGGGAGGGTGGCCCGGAGAGATGGGGGTTGAGAGAGAGGGAGAAAGAGAGAGATACACATTCTTCTATTGACAGGGTGATTAATTCTGCCAGGTATGTTTTAAACTTTGAAGCTGAAGAGATGATTCATATACATTGACCTGGACATTAATTCTCACAGATCATTTACAGGATACAGAAGTTCCCTCCTCTGGTGAAGTAACTGTAGTTCCCTGACCTATCTAGGAAAAAAAAAGGGTTGACATTCATCTCAGCTAGATGCTAAATAACTAATCATCTGGAATAAGAACTGGATTCATATTTTTTAAAGTGCTATCAAAGGAAGAGAAATAGGAAAAAATATTTGATCATACAAAAAATTATTTCTATCATCCTAATCTCATTATGTTTTACCAAACAGAAAATAAAATTCATGCACAGGTATCTCAGTCAGAGATGAAGATTCTAGAGGAAGGGATCTTTATAAAATTGTGTATCATTAAAATGAAACTCACCAGAGTCTCATAGTGATAGTAAACTCAAAAGATGTAATGCTAATAAACTAAGCTGCACTAGTCAAAATGATGTCAGCTAGAACTATTTTTACTTCACTTCTGTATGCTTGCTTCAACTGTGGTTAAAAAAGTTTGATTTTCAAACTTATCCAGAGTTGTATTCTTTGAGTATAAGTCATCAGGGAAAATAATGGGATCATCTCTTTCCCTAGACAAGGAGAATTCTTACTGATGTTACTTTATCTTAGGAAATGAGCTGTTGTCTGAGACATATATAAGATTTATTGTCAACTTATCTTCTATGTCTTTCAGAAAATATAGCAATTTAAATGGAAATCATAACATTTTGGTCAAACTCATCTCCTTCATACTTTCACTGATCCTCAGCTTCTTTCTCTACATGAGGTAGCTGATTGCCTAGCTGTTTTTTTTTTCTTTCCAAGGAGTACTATATTCACAGAAATGTAGAAATTAATTCTCTTACAAATCTTTTATTGTATCATAAGTATCAGATAAAGATTAAAAACAATTGTAACAGATACAGATTAAAAAGAGATTTGTTTAAGACAGTACATTGACATGGAAATTAACTGTAGTTTAAGGAAGGACAATTTAAGACTATTCAGAAAAAGACACTTCCACGAAATAGAATGTTTCAGTTCAATTATGATTTTATTTTATAAAACAGATTGTAGTACTTCAAAGCCCAGATTTGTTTTAAATATGTTTGGGCTTTTTACTTTCCTTTGAAATCGATTTTAAATTTGTTTCCTCTGTGCTAACCTGCAGTGAGAATGATAGGAAAACCACAATTTTACAGCTCATACTTCCTTAATCCCTCCTCCCCAATGCTACAGCAGTCACTTTTTAAATAGTTTTGACAGCAAAGACCCCCAGGGATGGATTTGGTTCAGACAGTCCCACTTCTCATTTCTACTTTCATGGCTAAAGGGCATAAGATACACAGTATGAAAGGTACCAACGCAAAACAGGTAAGTGGGTGTGAACTGAAACACGGATGCACACAAGAAAAATATCTGTGTGAATTCTTAAATTTTACATCTGTACCCATCTGTATAAGGTGAATACTTACTGCTTGACACAATTGTATTTTTGGTAGTTGGATTTTAATGGAGTAGCAAGACTGAGATTCAGTTAATGTGAAGATTTCACAAGGGAACATTAGGATAGAGGAGTCCCTCTGAGCACATTTACCAGGTAGTCTATCATCTGCATTTACAAATTTCACTACCCAGAGTAAGGAAAATAATGCTTATATCTTTTCATGTCAAGATTGGAACTTCTGAACGTTTCTGCCCATGTGCAACAGTAATTCCTCTCTTTGGCTCTGGTCCCCCATCTCAGTTAATTCAATGTGTGAGTCAGAGATCAGAAGCAGATAGACACATATTGACATTTTATTAGTGGCCAATAAAGCTAAACAGAAAAAGAAAATAGATAACTTAGCTATGTGTCTAGTTTCAGTTTATCTGAATTTCCCTTTCAGTTTATCTTCTTCTAAATATATCGCTAACCACAGTATGTTTTCTGCTAGGCAGAGCCAACATCTCCAGTGAAAACAAATATTTTTACTTCAAAATAGACATAAAAAATGTCAGCAGGGTAAGTTAAAGTTGGGACTGAAAAACCCGGAGGAACAGTAAAAGTGGAGTTAGACATCTACCTATGTTCCGTGACAAGAAGCTCAGTTTTTGAAAGGAATTATGTCATGTATGCACATAGAAGATTATTTAAACAGAAGTAGGAACTATCAGTGATAATAATGGTACTCCAGAATTTGTTATACTTTTTTTTTTCTGCCTGTGGTCACCACACTGCTGCAACATTATATGGAGCAGCCACGTGGAGGTAAAAATGGTTATTTGAAAAAGTTATTTTAGAACCTACTAGTATAAAACTGTACAAAACCCAGCCTACTTAGAAAACTGTGCTTGGCTACCTTTGTTACAAATACTAACTCTACTTCTAGCAGAGACTGGATCTTAATAGTTTTTCACAAGAATGATCAAGGGAAAATATTTTTGTAAATAGTTTCTCTTAGGCAAACGTATTTAAAGTAAAGATGGATTTTTCTCTAAAAACCTTTCAATTCTGTTCATTTTAAAGTTATTTTTAAAGGTTTTCAATTTTGCTCAAAATCTGATTTGCCAAATTGATGCCTTTGTATCTTAAGAATGCATTAGGTGTGAGTGAGCATATTTTTTTAAAATATCTCAAATTGAAATGGAAAAAAAATATACTTTTTTCTTTGTTCATACTGGCTAGAGATATTCAGATTGTATATTACTAAATTCCCTAATAAAATCAATCTTCATTTAACACATTAAGTATTTTCCACTTAAAATGTTATCTCCTCTTGTTTCTTCCTCTAAGCTGAGCAGCAAAATTTGTATCTGCATGACAATTCCCCATCATTCATCAATTTTATATTTCTACTTTCTACTTCTTGTCTTTTAACCTGTTATTTATTTATTCAAAATTATTCCATAACTTCTTTAAAAATCTGTGATGATGGATCTCACTAAAATACTTGCAAAAATCCGATTAGTCTGTATTAATCAAGCTGTCACACTCTTGTTAACTCATTAGGAAAAAAAATTGATGCACAGTTGCTCCTGTCAGACTTCCTAGAATTTAACCTGGTTCAGTATCTACCTCTATGCAACTCAGAATAACCCTCTACCTTGAAATCTGATTATTTAAATACAATCCACTGAGTTTAACAGCTCCCACTCTATCTGAAGCACTTCCAGCACTAGCACCAGCAGGGTAAAAATGTAAATGGATGTAATTCCCAGCTGCTACTCCTGCTAGATAAATCATTCACAGTGTATGTTGGTAAATGTGGCCAAGCTATATACAATACACAGCTTCATGCCATAATTATCTTACAGTGCCAATTTTCAAAGCCCATGTTTCAAATACCTCTGAGTTCAAGAAGGATGAGATGACTTTAATATAACTTATGCAAAGTCACTTTTCTAATTATTCCAACATAGAAAGGACCTCAGACAGTAGTTTTTAAATGAAGAAAGGTGGATAAATGATCCTTTTTTTTTTTAATACCTTGGAAACTCAACAGTAAATGGATTTAAAGGGAAACACATGCAGTTCAAAATGAATTCATTCGAAGGTTGAAACTAAATACAAAACTTTTAGGAGCAAATGGCAGTCTCAGGAGTCAGTGATTCAAATTAAATAGGAGGTTGAAGAAAAGCACAGGAGTGATAAATAAAGTTTCTGTTTATACTGTTTTTCTTAAAATGTTTATAACAAGTATAGAACATGAATTCTTCTATGTTTAAATGTCAAAGACAATTCTCACTAGAAAGATATTGGGGCTTCTTTTTAAGACAAATTTTTTTCATCTTGTTTACTTTTTTTAGATAAAATGCCGTCTTTCTTTGTCACACATTCCTCAAAAAACCCCAACTTTATCACTCAGTAGGATTTTCCTTGTGTGCTATTAATCCTGAAAGATATCTTTTTTTTTTTTTTTTTGCAACCAGATAGGTCATAAAATAACTTTTTGTCAATCTTCTGCTCCTATCTTTTTCATATTTTTCAACTTTCCTTTTTTCAATCATTATTCAGTTTAAAGTACAGACATCTCTTTTCTATAATACAATGCTGACACAATGTATTAAATTTTATTAGTTATCCAGTAGAACAAAATGTGCAGTATTTTTTATGTGCATAGATAGTTCACCATCTGAATATTTGCCTGAACTTATCATAGTCTTTCAGCTAGTGAAATGCTTATAAAACTGCACTTGGAGAGCTGTGCATGCCTGGTAGGTTTCATGTTTTGAAATGAACAGGTACAGTTTAGCCCAATATCATACTGAACTAAATGCCATTGTTCCTTTTCATTTCCTTTTGCTGTATGTAACAGAATGGACAATCTTTACCTTCATTTACAATACTTCCTGGAAGTGGGGGTTTTTTAGTTATATTAATCTTAAATATGCATATTAAATCAATAAGAATTTTATACTTTTGGATCAAAAAAGAGCAGCTGCCAGAGCAGCTCTTTTTCTGGTTTCCCCTGACAGAAATGTGTGGTCTAATTTAAACCTTGGGTTTGGCAAGACCTTTGGCGACCTCACAAGGCTTCCAGTGATTTGGCCTTGAAAGACCGTAAGAGCTGAAACACCCTGCAGGAAGCCAAGTCCATGTGTGAATTCTCCATTCTTCTGATCTTACAATGAATTTCCCAGAGCAAGTAGCAGCAACACAGCTCATCAGATCAATGTTTGTTGGGACTGTTGAGTCCTTGTAACGGGACAATAACAACACCTTGAGAGGTAGCAAATGAAAAGAAAAAAGCTTCAACAATTTATTTTTTGCTTAGAAATGTGCACTCATTGAACAATTTTCAAGGTTTAATGTGAAGTACAGGGCTCTTCTCTGCAGGCATGATAACACCTACAGTACCCTTCTTAAAACTACTGATAAATGCAGCATCACTATTCTCAAGCCCTCTTTTGCCTAAAGGCTAGAGGGTCAGACACAAAGCTAAGTACATTTTATACTCCATAAAACATATGTCTTCATATTACCTTACCATATTATTCAGTGATTATGCATAAATAAAGAAACCTCAAAAAAAGCTGGGGACTGCCAGGCTTGAAACATGAGTCCTTTTGCTTAAGGACTTACTTTAGGATTGCTCACAACAATGTATGTGTGAATGTTTTCTTGTGTGCTTTGTTGGTTTTAATAATCATTTAAATATATTTATAACTTTATATGTATTAAAAAGTGTGTGTTTATATATAAATTTATCAAAAATCTTTGGCTTTCTAGCAATGTTTCTCATTTTTCAGAAAATGTTTATTCTGTCTTTGAAGGAAATTTCTCTAGTTTATTTGTTGGGGTTTTTTCCAGCTAGGCTGTCTTACTGTGCATGCCACATACATTCAAGGTGACATTTGGATGATGTAATAAATTAAGCCCCCCATAACTTTTTATTTATATTCTTTTACTTTTTTTTTTTCTTACCAGGTTATTCTGAAGAAAAGAGATAAAATTTGTAGAACTTCTGTATTTATAAAAACGTTATGCTTCAAGCAACATTTATCTTCTGGTTCACTTAACATTATAATGGACAACTACCTTCATAAAATGAAAGATGAGGGTCATAAAGAGTCAATTATTTTTCTAGGTTTTCGGATCATGTAGCTTTCTTTTTCTCTTATGATTAAATAGTAATTGTCCAGTAAAAGTGCAAGTCGATTTGTACACTGATGTATAAAATCTCCATTATGAACTTTGATTTGGCAAATACTGAGAGCACTTGAGTTTAGAATAGGTGTTTTGCAACACTTCACAGTAGTATAGGTTATTGTCTATAATGTGAACAAAACAGACATTTAAAGCCATAGCGAATCATGTCCAAAACAACTAAGGGAATAGTTCTTGTGCAATCACAGCTCTTCAAACAAAAGCATTAAATGCCAGAAGAAAGTAAAATTACATTTGACTGATGAAGGGCAAGGAGAGAAGCTTGAGCTGAAAGTTTCTGCAAGGTCAAGGGAAGTGGAATCTGACATCTGATCAGAAAAAATATGGTTCCTAATGGATGCATTACCATCTTCAAAGCACTAACAAACCAATATCTGAGAATGGTCAAGTCCTGCTGGAGTGATCAGGAGAGTAAAGTAGTTTCTATGGTTTCTGCAATTCCAGATCCTCATTTCAATCCAATAAGGATAGAAAACATAGAACATAGTTATGCATGAGAAAGAAAAAATCATCTGGAGATTAATTCAGCTGGCCTCAGTATTGGAATCCATCTTGAAGCTCAACATTTTTTAAATATATTGAACAATATTTGATGATGTGAAAATGGAGTTGACTTATTGGAACTTACACTGAGAACAGCCATATACAATGCAATGTCCATCTTATTTCCTCCTTTGTCTTACTACATTACAACAAGCAAAAAGATTTATGAGTTTACATGATGTGAAATAATATGATGTTCTCTCAGATGAGATTGCAAAACTATGTTTTTCTCAGCTGGGGAGAGATATCAGTAAATAAAAAATAGCAGCCAGAAGCAATTATGTGAAACTCTGAACAGTATTCCCTAGAGAGAAAGATATGTACATTTTCCTGTCTAGTTCTGTTATGTGTGTTCATTTCAAATCCAGACACTTTCCAATACAAACAGAACAAATTTAATTTTCTTCAAACAACATTCACTTCTAACACTTCATGTGCCAAGTGAGAACAGCAACACAAAACCTCTAACAAATTAAACATCTCCTTAAGAACAATGTAAATGCTATTAATTTACTTTCAGTAATGGGAGTTTTCCTGATTCACTGCATGACTGCATTCTATTTTTGCAGAGAATAAGCTGTTTGCTTCTACTTTCAATCTTGTTTGTATACAAAAAGATTTTGTCAAACTCGTGAATGTCAAATAATATATTGTAAATACAGTCTTTGTTAAGAGCTTTTAGAAATATTTATTTAGGCTTTACTTAAAAGGGAAAAGAGTAAGTGATTCCATCATAGGCAGCTCTGCTGAGATGAGGTGATATATCCATTTTACTCATCTTATGGAATCTATAAGAGGACTATCCTCAACCAGACACAACTAGAACGTATATGTGTGCATATACACATACTTTTCACCTGCTTACTATGAAGTGAATGACAGATGCATTCCTGCTTGATTCATTACGAGCTATGTAATGTACTTATTGACCACTGTAGGAAGGAATTGAACAAATGAAGGAAGACTTCAATAAAGCATTAGAATTTTCTTTATATGTGTGTTTTGTGAAGTTTATTATTTACTAAAAAGTACAACACTTGGAGGTCTGAGAGGTCAGAATTGCAAGGAACAGGGAGAAATGTAGTATGACAAGATGACATTAGAGAAAAAGGTGCCAGGCCATGCACATAGAACTTGATGTTGAGCATTTCCATTATAATCTAGCATTTCCCACTGCAATCTAAAGAAGGGAAAGACTACGAGTGTTAAGTAACCAAAATGAGTAAATGTGAGCCATCAGTACAACATGGCACTGAAAACATAAATGTGATTCTGGTCCTGAAGTATGTCAGAAGTATACAGAAGTGAAAAATACAAGGCATTGTTATGACCCTACGATGAACTCTGAGCAATTTTGGTAATCTGGGTTTAAGAAGGTGAATTTAAAGAGGAAGTGAGGAACATGCTCTCAGCGTGACTAGGAGAATAGAAGATTCAGTTTATGGAATGAAATTAAGAAAATTCAAATTATTCAACCTAGCACAATAAAGCTGAGAAGGAATACTCCCCTGCCAAAACACTACAGAAGATAGCTTCTGGAAAAGAAGGAACTATTCAAATTCAAGAACGACCCTGGCATACAAAGAATGGGTGGAGCTCAAGTCAGGTTTCAACAAACAGGCAGACTGTAGAGCAGTCTGCCTGCATGGGTAGCGGGGACGGAAGAGCTGTCCAGCTCTATTAGGAACAATGGTTAGATTAAGTTCCTAAGTTTTAGGATAATTTTAGAGTATGACTTTCTGGAATATTAAAGGACAGAACCCTGTGATCTGATTCTAGCTTCAAATGCTTCCAAAATTCATATAATTTATGTTAAGAATATATTACTAATTAGGGTATGCTGCAGGCTGTATCTGTTAGATGCACAGGAATTGACCTGATGTGTCACAAAGAAAGGAAGAGTACATCTTTTGCTCTCTCTGCCCTCTAATAGGTATAAGAATAATCAGGGACACCCTGAGAAAGTATGATACTAGTCTTTGAGACAATAATGCTTCAGGGACACATAAGTCAAATAAACATGAGAACATAACAGCATCTTGTTATCTTGCATATTTGTATGTATATTTATATATATATATACTGTTCCAGTCTTCAGCCATTTGTACTCCAGGTGCTTCCTAAAACAGAGATTGTTTCTAAGCACTAAGTAACTTTTGTTCACAAACCCATCCAGGAACCTTTTAAACGCCACACAGACTTTCGGCATAATCTTGGCTGCCTTGGTTGCAGTGACCATGAGATGGTGGAGTTCAGGATCTCATGTAACAGCAACAAAATAGCAAGCAGAGTTGCAACCCTGGATTTCAGCAGGGCCAACTTTGACCTCTTCAAACAATTGCTGAGGGAAATCCCATGGGCAAAGCTGCTTGAAGGTAAAGGGGCCCAAGATAGCTGGGTAGCATTCAGGGACTGCTTCTATGAAGCTCAAGATCGGAGCATCCTGACATGTAGGAAGTCAAGGAAAGGAGCCAGGAGACCTGCTTGGTTAAACAGGGAACTGCTGGATAAGCTTAGGTGGAAGAGGAAAGTTTATAGATCTTGGAAGGAGGGGCTGGCGACTTGGGAAGAGTATAAGGCTATTGTCAGGGGGTGTAGGCAGGCAACTAGGAAAGCTAAGGCCTCCTTAGAATTAAACCTG
>VYZX01010056.1:34238-60657 GCA_013401335.1 Brachypteracias leptosomus | reverse complement strand
GTAGTATAGAAAATCACCAGAAATTTAATTTTCTGGGACATCCTTTTATTCCTATAAAAGCTAGGCAGAGTATGCAATATTTCTGTACATCTCAGGTGAGAATTAAACAGAAAAAATCACATTAGCCAGTATAACCATTTAGGTTACTGTTTTATATCTGATAGCATTTTTGTTTTCTGCAGGATTCAGGGGAAAATCAAAAGGCATTTTTGGGGTCAGGCAAAGAGTATGGGACAGAATAGACGGCCATACTACACACATCTAAACTTCCTGCAAGATTGCCAGAGTATCACTATTTTTAAGCCATATATATAGCAAGGGAATGAAAGCAGCAATTATAGGTAAGCAGCTCTGCAGCATCTGCAAACTATAAGGTTATTTCAGTATAAAGACTTCTGGAAAAGGTGGAAATAATACAGAACCTTTAACAAGAACTAGCTGTTAACAACCTAAGTCTCCAAAAAGGCTGTTCCATTTTAAACAGCATTTAGATGTCTACAGTGAGTAGTTTTGTTTTATCCAGAAGCCTCACTCACCTCAGTGGAGGTTCCTCCACCTGGGAAACAAGAGGTAGGGAACTGTTGCCTTTCTCTTGAATAAACTAATGCACCTAAGTAACAATATATAGATTGCAAAATATACAGTGTAAAATGTCTATATACTGAGGGAGAGAACAGAAAACATTTGTTTTAAAAGATGTTTAAAGATATTTCTTTGGCTCTACTGCAAAATCAACAGTGCTAGTAACTTACCTTCAACTCTGTGCAAAAAAAAGAACAGAAATGTCTCTGCCTAAAATACAAAATGCTAATTTAGGCTGTGTTCCTTTTCATCTAAGGATACTTCTTTTGATACTGATGTTCCAATAGGCTTTAAGTACCAATTAGTTTCCTTTTTGCCTCATATTCTACAAACTGGGATATGAATTTCTCTCATTAATTACCAACACACTAGACAATGTAGAGTAAGGGCACATTCTGTACTTCAGCTCACAGAAAGTGAATTTAAACACAGAAGTCACTGCCTACGGTGGCATTTGTAAGTCTACAGTGCACACCAGTGGAGTACAGCAGTAAATGCAGTTTTTCACTGCTTTCAGTATAATGTGAAATTGCTTTGTAAATATTCCATCTTATTTAACTTTTAAATGACCAGAAAAGCACATCCTTCAGAAATGATAAAGACAGGTATAAAATATTGAGGATGATTTGCAAAGAGTGTAAAAAAGAATCTTTCATTGGCCATGTTATAACATTAAATAAGTATTTTAAAACTTTAACAGTCTTTTTAATTATAATTCTGTGTTAACAATCAGGGTAACACATGAAGGATTTGCCCTGTTTTACAAAGAGTCCAAAGACCCAACTAATCAGCCTCAGAGACTTTTTTTTTGTCTTTCAGACCGTAAGGTTAATTGATCTGTAAATTAAGCTGTATCTGACAAAACTGGATAGTCCATTTCCAGGGGCAATCAATTAGCACTGTGATTGATGGCCCAATTTTGGTATTCTTCAGAGAACTTGAAGTTTCCTACTTTTTCCTGCAGAGGTTGCTTAAAAAACAAATATATCAAATGTCAACACCCTTTATTTATCCAATAGTTTCACAGACTTGATCCTTGCCCTTCTGTGGTTTCTTATGCAAACACAACAATGCAGGTATAATTTATACTGAGCAATTGCTTCCCCCTTTAAGAATGACAAAGTGTCTTATGGTTGATAATAGGTTATGTGTAATACATGCGAAAAGCAAGGCATAGGAAATATTATTTGATTTAGCATTCCACTAGGAGCTGCAAGCTCTTCCAGAAATAGAACTGAAGTTCTATTTCCATAATTAGACAGTACATAGAAAATGTTTTTAACAGCTAAGAAATGTAGACACACAAATCTTAGCTTAAGATGTGATCTTATGGACCGAGTAGAGCATAACAAGCTCACAAATAGGTTTCTTAAAAGGTCCCAAATGTACCTATCTCAGATACTGGAAGCATTGTTAGGCCACAAATTCACAGTAATTTTTAAGACAGGCTCCAAATAGTGCAATACATTTTTTTCTACAATAAACTCAAAGTGTAAGGAAGAGACACACTATTTCTACTCCTCCTTTCCCCCCTGAAAAATATTTGGTGGACAAAGTCTAGTTCAGTAGCTCTCTAAAGAAAGTCAAGACAATTTTCACTACCCTGTCAGCCAAGTAAGGTAAAATTTAAGACCTGATCTGTAGCGAGGAGATCTTTAAAAAGAATAGCCAGTTAGGCCTTGATTTGAAACTGTTATAATGAAAGAACACCTGAAATTAAGGAAAGGCCAGAGGAAGCTAAATGAAGGAGACTTCTGGGTGTCTTCAGATACAGAGACAAAACTGTGTGCAGTAAAAAAAAAAAATATGACATTTGACTGCTTACAAATAAAGAAATAGCATCAAACACCAATCAATATTTAAACAATAAGCTTCTGTTGTTAACTTATTTTACTATTTAATGGGAGAAAAGAATTTTTATAACAGAAAAAGAAATTATCAATTTCAACAATAAATGCAACTTGCTGTTAAAGGTCTAATTTATGACACCAAACAGGACAAGTTCACTGCTAGTGTCACACAAACCTACATATGATGCTCACAGTTACTACAAACATAAATTGTCATTTTACTACTTTTTTAGTTAACTCAAGACATTGAAAACTTATTTACAATTTCCAAATTGATGCAGAATGCAACATTTTTTAAAAAGATGGTTATCGATATGACCAAGGCTTTCCATATTTAGTGTGTTCCAAAGTGAGTGAATGCTCATCTTTTAACAGCAAGTAATTAGTTATTGGGAGCACTAATACTCAAGTCTTGGCAGCTGTGAAGCTTCTGGCATGACACAAGATCTATCAAACTTCCAAAAGGCCAGCAGAGATAACCATTCCTAAAGATGGATTAATTTTCAGTGATACTGTCACTTGCAAACCAAGCATTTTTCCCCCCCACATTCCCAGTTGGACTGTCAGGTGATCTAGCAGAGGAGACAGCAGATCAATTTATGCATGACTGGAAACAAAAACATTTATTCAAGGACATGAAAATAATCTAGTGGTAATGATTAAACCATTATTAATCCAGAAATTCCTTGGGGATTTAATATTGCAAGAGCATATACAAATCAGATTGCATGCTCAGCCTAGTGCATCTGAGCTTTTCTTTATTTAACTTTCAATTTTTTTACTGTCAAAAGCCTCGTATGATGTTCCAGCATCCACTTCTCAGCAGTAATACATAGTAAGTGACATTCACACACACATCACCCACACACAGGATTTGGGTTTTTTTCAATAAAAGAAGAATTTTAACTTACAAAGAACCTCACAAATGTAAAAAAATCTCATTCACATTAGTCAGATTCAAGACCAATATTTTCCTATAATTTAAACACTAGATGTGCAAGTCTTCTAAATCTCAAAAGGCAGAATGCTCAAGATACCAGCTTCTGTGAGCAATTAAAGCAATTCAGCATTTTCCCAAGAAAAATGCAGCAACACATGCACATATATAAAAATTGGAGTCTCCAGTCAATTCTCTGCAAGTTTTTACTTCTTGTTGTTCCTGTTCTTACTGACAGTGCCACAAAATACTACATTTCTTAAGCAAAGCAATTAACTAAATCTAGACATCCTCTGTTGTGCACAAGTATGACAAGCTAAAATCCTACTTAATGAGCAAGCAGAAAATAAAGAACTAAATTCTGAAGGAACTCAAATGTGACAGATAGATGTTAATTTGTTGCTGTGGATGTTCATCTGTGAAGGAAATTCCATTTACCTATGCACCACCTTGTAATTAGAACCTGGAATTTAACAGACTGCTTGCAATCTTTTTCAAAACGTGAAAAGAAAGCTCATTAGTTTTCCTGGGTTATTCCAAATCTGAGATGTTAAATTTACAAGAAATTTTAAATTTTCTATCTGTATTTATCTAGATACACATTTTGAGTTTTGTTGGATCTAAGAGGTCTTCAATCCACTGTTCTGAGAGCTAAATCCTGAAAGCTACTATACTAACATTTCTTATTCTTCTACTTATGAACTTGGATTGAAATGAACACTTCTTTCCTAACACAATTCCTGTATAAGTAGGCAATGTTCTTAGATTACTCCTTTGAATGCTGATCTCCTTTATAAAAGTACATTGCTTTCTGGCATCAGAACTCCACCAAGAGTTCCCTGCTGAGCTAAATGAGTCTCCTGACACATCTACCTGTTCTCCTGGGCATTAGGACCAACCTGTGTTGCATTTGGAAATCCTGCACTTCAAGACCTGCCAGCTTTGGTGAACTCCTTTTTTTACCAGTCAGAGCTGCCTCCCATGGGATCCTACCAGCAGTTCCCTGACTAAGCCCATGTACTGCTTTCCTTAGGTTCAGGGTCTCTAATGCTTGCCTTTCTCCCTTCCTTCAGGAACTCAGACACCACTATTTCAAAGTTACTATGGACAAGGAAATTATCCGTTATCACATGCACAACTAGTTTCCTTCACACTAGCCAACAGCAGACCCAGCTATGCACTGCCACTGGTTGGTCCATTTAATATCTACACCAAGAAATTATTCCTGTAACCCCCCTCGAAACCTCTCTGATGGCAGCAGCCATGTTGCCTTTCCATCAACTGTACAGTCAGTCCCCCGTGAGAACCATGGCCTACAACTCAGAGACTTGAGTTCTTTAATCACTTTATTTGCTTCCTCATCAGGTGGTCTGTAAAAAACACCCACCATAACGTCACCTTTACCAGCCTCTCACCTGATCCTGAGCCACAAGAGTACCACCCATCCTCCAGGAGAGCTCAAAAGATCTAAGCTGCTCATAGATGAGGGCAACTTTCATTCCCTCATCCCTTTCTTGACAGTCTTTCCTGAAGTCCTTCACAGAACTCCAGTTGCATGAACCCAGCACCTTGATTGCTCCAAGAATATTGTAGTTCTATAACCACGTACAGCTCTAATTCTTCCTGTTTGTTTCCCAGGATGTGTGCATTTCTGTACCAACACTCAAGGCAGGTGTCCCTTCACCTTGTTTTACCATTCCTGAAGTCTTTCTTGTTCTTATCAACCTGCGTGCTGATTTTTCCACCACTAACCACCACTTCTTCACCTTACTGTGGACCGTAAGCCTCCACCACCTCTGAGGATGCCACCCCCATCATGTCCACTCAGTAGTACTGGGACAACATCCTCATGGTGGCAGGGCTTCTCCACACATCCTCTCAACCTACAGAGGCCCCTTTGGCCTGAACACAAGCCCAGCTGGACTCCAACCATGGCTTGCTGTACATCAGGGTCACCACTATCACCACACATGGGGATGGGGCACCAGCACCTGCCTCCTCTTTCCAGTCTCTTCTTGCAAGACTATAGAGCCACACTCAGGCAACTTTCACAGCCCCCCAGCACCAGTGATGCCATGGCAGCACATGGTGGCTGTGCTGAGCTTCTCCATACACCCTCAACAAGTCCCTCCCCAGGAGTCTATGGGGATAAATGGTTGATTTATCACATTCATAATCCCTAGATATGATTTTACTCTTAATTACAACACAGAAAATCAGAAGTCTCAGTGTTGTTCCTTAATTCCATGTGACAAGGATGTAGCACTACCATACCTGTTTCATGCTTTCCAGCTTGGTTTGCTTCAGTTCTTCATATTTCCATTTACAATGGAATAATTCATTTTCTATCTTTTCCATTTCTTTTTCCAGAAATGCATTCATTCTGAAAGAAGTATTTTAAAGGTCAGCATTACATCTTTTTGCAGTTGACAGAGACAAATTACTTTGAATTTCCTGTACATGGCTCGAGTTATATTTTGCTGCCTTTGTCAACAGCATGTCTGGTTCTTATTAAAAACCTATATTGTCATATAATTATTCCAAGAGATTTACCAAAAATAATAGCTAAAGAGAACAAAGAAACCCAGTAGTATAGAATTAAAATTTTAAAGGAAATAAAATTCTGGGATAAATTGGAAAAAATTTGAAAATGGACTTCAGTTAGTGATCCAGGTCACCTAATACATGGCGAGTTAGTGAAGATCCTCAGTGAAATTCTTACTTCTATTTGGGTACAAACAGAAGATTATTTTAAACATATATACAAGGGAATATATACAGTATATAGACAGTACTGATACCAAAGATAATCTACTTTAGATGTTCAAAAATCATTAAAATATGCATATTTCATGTTTAAAAAAAGGCTTTTGAAAGAAAATTCTCAGAGGTACTAAACCCTCATTAAGCACTTTAGTCTGTAATGTTGTTTGCGCATAAACTCCTTTACTACATGCAAGAAAATTATTTAGGAAACACAATTCACAAAGAATGAAAGATGATTCCTTGTAGAAAGGTACTGTATTACTCAAACAGTGAATTTTGATATTTACTTTTACTCCTAGCAAAATATTTACAGTCATTCAGGAACTAATGAAAGAAATATGAAGCAGCAGAGGCACTACAGATGTTCTGATGGTTGAGAGCAATTAAAAACTCATTCCTGTCTTCACAGGAAACATTATTCACTAAGTTCCAAGACAAGAATGAACTTTTCTTAATTTTACTTTATGAAATTCTTTTATAATTTCATTTTATATTTGTGTTACACATACGCATCATTTTGCAATTTTGAAACAATACAAAATTTAGAACATAATTAAAAGTGAAAGAAAAATCTTAATTACAAATATAATCTTTCAAGTTCTATTTCTAACACTTCTATGAAATCAATTCACAGTTTAAAATTCTGGAATATTCTATTGGCTATAAACAGCAATATAGGAATAAAGCCTAGAAAGTCAGGATGGTGAAGAAATCTAAAATCCAAAACCCTGTAAAACCACAGAAGTACTATTATGTGGGAGATGAACATTTTATATTACATAAGTTCTGTGAAAATGGAAGCATGAAGGGCTACTATATCAGAAAAAAGAAAAATATTGAAATAGTTGAAAAGAAAATTATAATACTGGCAATTAAAGAAGCTGTTGTATGCCACCATAGTTATTTTCTATTCTGAGGCTAATGGAATTTGTCAACCTCTTTATTAAAGATATTGTTGTCACGCTGACTATAACTACATGCTGAGAATATTTGGTTTAAAATCCATCTTCCACAACAGCATTGTTAACTTTAAGGGATTAAAGCAAAATGTATTGATGAAATGTTTCTGGGGCATTTCTCTGGAGCATGCTGCAGGCTTGTGCAGAGACACCAAGAGTTACCACTGCCCGGGCTGGCTCAGCTCCTGGAAGCAATGGGAGCTACATTAATGAAGCAATCCACTTGAGTGAAATAACTTCTTGTTCTCTCTTCTTTTACAACTAAACCTAACACTTGGGATCTCCTTTTTCTGCACAGATACAGCACATAACACAGTTTATCTTAGTAAACACCTACAGCTCCTGTAACATTATAGGAATAAAATAAACACCATCACTCCCAAAGCAAAGTGGAGCCAGAAGACTTCTGTCAAATGTGAATTACCAAAGACGTATTTCAACTGAATACTTTTTCTTCTGAAGTAATGGGATATCTCACTGGAAGAGTATCATGACTTCATTGGGGAACTAAAGGAATTATTAGAGAGGGACGTTTAATACAGTAGAAAGTAAAAGCATGAAAGATGACAGTTTAATACTTTGAATAATAACCTACTGACTGTACTGAATGTGTTGAAAGTCCTTAGAAATGGTCTAATAGGAAAAGAGAAAGTGGAATGTCCAATATATGGTGCTTTGCTTAGAAATGACTACCTTTATTTTGTGTTACAGTAAGTTAAGTGAAATCAGGACCCTCTGATGCTACTAAATGAAACATGATTCTGACTTCATAAAGTTTCCTATTTAAATAAAGAAAACAAAGAGTGGGAGAAAAAATATAGCAGAGCTCAGTGAAGCAGCTTACTACTACTTAAACAAAAGATGAAGATTAGAGCATTTCTAATGGATCTTGTAACCATCTATTTTAACTCCTTATTATCTAATTAAATCACAAAATTACACAGAATGGTTGATTAGATGAGACCTCTGGAGGTCATCTGGTCCAATACCACTGTTCAAGCAGGGTCACATAGAGCTGGTTGTTCAGGACCATGTGAAGATGGCTTTTGAGTGTCTCCAAGGATGCAGACTCATCAACGTCTCTGGGCAATTTGTGTCAGTGATGGGTCACCCTCACAGAGAAAAGGTGTTTCTTGATATTCAGAAAGAGCCTCCAGTATCCATTGCCTAAGTCTAGCCATCCAGCCCTAAGGAATTCCTCTTTGATATTATCAACTACCAATGTAGTTGGTGGGCTTTTGGTTTTAGCCCAAAGAAATGTTTTGAAGTTCAAAATGGAACAAATTAAGACCTTGAAACTAGAAGACATTTAGATGATGGACCCATTTAGACATTGACCCAAAAAATGACTAAAGATAACTATTTTAGGCAAATGATTCTTTAAGGTGCTGAATAACTTGTAAGGTCTTTAATTCCTACTCACATCAATGGGACCTCAAATGCATATTTGTATTTGCACGTATGAGGCTTGAGAGGTGGGCCTGTGTGAACCTCATGAAGTTCAACAAGGTCAAGTGCAAGGTCCTGCACCTGGGTTGGGGCATCCTCAAGCACAAATACAGGCTGGGCAATGAGTGGATTAAGAGCAGCCCTGAGGAGAAAGATTTGGGGGCACTGGTGGAAGAAAAGGTGGACATGAACCAGCAATGTGGGCTTGCAAGCCAGAAGTCAACCATATCCTGGGCTGCATCAAAAGATGCTTGACCAACAGGTTGTGTGAGGGGATTTCCCCCCTCTGCTCTGGTGAGACCCCACCTGGAGTACTGCATTCAGCTATGGAGTCCCTAGTGTAAGAATGACATGGACCTACCTGAGCAGGCCCAGAGAAAGGCCAGATCAGGGGGCTGAAACACTTCTCCTATGAAGACAGGCTGAGAGATTTGGGGTTGTTCATCCCAGAGAAGAGAAGAGAAGGCTCTGGGGAGACCTCACAGCAGCCTTGCAGTGCTTAAAGAGGGCCCACAAGAAAACTGGAAAGGGACTTTTTACAAGTGCTTGTAGTGATAGGATAAGGAGTAATGGCTTTAAACTGAAAGAGGGTAGAGTTAGATTAGGTGTAAGGAAGAATTTCTTCACTATGAGGGTGGTGAAGCACTGGAACAGGTTACCCAGAGAGGTTTTTGGATGTACTCTCCCTGGAAGTATCCAGGACAGGGGTGGATGAGGATTTGATCAACCTGGCCTCGTGGAAGGTGTCCTTGCCCATGGCAGGTATGCTGGAACTGGGCGATCTTTAAGATCCCTTCTATCTCAATCCATTCTATGGTTTTATGCAATGAGTTATGGCCTAGTAGAGGATTTTGGTATGTAATTTTAGATTCTGAACCCAACCCTGGAGTTCTTTGAGAGTCAAAACAAACTTTGAGCTCTTTAATTTTATTCTTTTTCCCCTAGAGTTTCTTTCTTTTTGTATTTTGCAAAGCCTGATCTGTGGTTTAAGGGCATATTGGCATTTCTGAAGATGCCTCAAAACAGAATGTGAGAAGCATAGGTCCTTTCAGGGTGATGAAGCAAAACATCTTATGGAGCAATTAGGTAACTAGGGGCAAGTCCAAACTCTGGGTCTGCATGAGCTAACTTGACTCTGGAAAGAATACAGCCACAGTTCGGGAGTATTGCATGTAAACCAGAAAACTCTGCTGAGAAGTCCTGTGCTTTATGAGTAAGATCATACTGACTGCCAAGGTAACCTTTGGCCTTGGGGTTCAAGCTGTCTGTGATCCAAGCTTGCTCTTGATGCAGTGCAGCTGTGTGTCCTTGGCTCAGGTTTAGTGAGAAAATCGCTAAGCTGTGAGGAAGAAACTGTGAGAAAGTACTTTAGAGCCATGCAAGATAAGAAAAGTGAAAATGCAAACAGGGGTGAGATTGTTGAGATAGGCATTATTAGCAGCTCCAGGATCCATGAGAAAAAATACTGACATGAACAAGTATAAAACCTGAGGGGAAAGAGTGGGAATCTGAAGATGGAAACTCAGCAAAATCAGCCGACTCCACTAAGCAGCTGTGACCAACCCTTCCTGAGCTGGCACATGACAGTCTGTCCAACAAAGACCCAACAAAGTGTCTCAAGAGACTGGCGACTATGTTAATTCTTATCCTAGTAACATTATTCCTAGCTAATTGTTGTGTGCATTGCCAAAAGTAATTGCTTCATACTCTTAAGTTGCATAATTCTGCTTACAGAACATCTTTGCACATGGGAAATGTTGCCCTAAATGACCTAGAGAGGGAGTTGTTATACCAATGTCTGCTGTGATGTGGGAACTGCTGCTCTGGGAGCACTTGCTGCCTGAGGTTGGCACTGCCACATGTTTCGTGGTGTAGACATCCCCAGTAAAAGTACATTTATTACTGAATATCACAATCTAGGCACAAATGGTAAAATCTGCCTCTCTGAGGTACAGTTACAAAGGGACTAGAGAGGCACATGAACTAACAAAGCAAAACCAGGAAGTAGAACCAGGGTTTAAAATTTTGCCTAAGAAGTGATTCAAAAATAAGCGTTGAAAAATTATCCCCTTTCTAAAAGGCAATTTTTATATATGCATGTATATATACTCTGATTGCTGTTGAAAAATGACATATCTAGGACCTCAAATATTTCAACCAGAGAAAAATGGGTATGTGATGCATCAGTCTCTTAACTCACATATACAAATACCACGACAAGCTGGAAAATTTAGGCATTCTGGTATTTTTTCTTTCACAAAATAACTAAATCCTTTTTAATAAGATAGAACATACTTCTGGTCATCTGGTGCAATAGGATTCAAAAAAAATTATTGTATGTTTTCTATAGCTATCTAATTCATATAACAGGATGTAGTAAGTACTAGTCAGGAATTTAAAGGAATTTTGGGTTTTTTACTATCTGCAAGGCAATTGTGAAAAAAACTGACATAGCTTACCATTATAGACTCCCTGAACTGAAACTAACTCATCTGGAATAGAGGAAAAATTCTCTTCCATTTCATTTTTCTACATAACTTCAGTAGATTTTGAAGTTACAGGAACATAGTGAAGTCTCCTGCTACATCCATCACATATTGCATGTTTCCTTGGAAAGCCGTTTTGGTGTGATTCAATTTTCCTCAATACCCATCATCTATATGAAACATCAATGAATTCCTACCAACATAGAGACCCACGTGCTAGCATAGGCAGTGTGATCAACATATAACTGCTTTTAGGCCACCAAAATGCACACTTATTATTTACGTGAGGTGAATTTGGTATGATTCAATAAGCATACAATAAGTGTTATTCTTTCTCTGTTATCTGCTTTCAACAAGTGAAGAGGGTAAGATTAACATTTTGTAGCTATATTCATGTGTTTTTAATTCAAAACCAGCTTTAGGCATTCTGCAATTGGACTCTTTCAAAGTCTTGTAGCATATATGAAAATTTGTTATTATTCACTCCAATAACTGAGTATAACATACATTAGATAACGATGCTAAATTGCTAGTAAGTATAATTTTTTTAATTAACTGTACATTCTTAACAGTTCTGTATGGAATGCTGTTTAAATGACAGACAAGTCGAGGAAAACAATAAACACACTATGTTGAATTTTCTCCTTTAATTCTTATCGAAGCTTTGTAAATAGCAAGTAATAAAGCTTAGAAATGAGAACGTATGAGCTATAAAATGCAAATATCACCGTATCTATTTCAGAAAGTGTCTTAACACCCTTTATTGTGAATAGTGATTTCTCCAAGTAGGGTATATTTTGCACTTACTCTCTTTCCTTCTGTAAGATTTTCTGCATCTCAGCCAAATGCAAATGCAAGACTGAAATGTGTATTAAATCATTCTCTGTTGTCTTGGCTGCACTGTCCAAGCTTTTTCTAGGTTCCTCCAAATAGATGCTGGGAACTCCTTCGGAAAAGGAATCAGGAGGCTTTGGAGTGATTTTTTTATTGTGATTGCTTTCGTCTTTGGTTACCTCTACATCCTGAGGAAACAAAAATACGACAAGTGAGAAAAACGTAAATGAAGGGAAAAATCTGATATCGCTTCTGCAGGGCCTATCAAGTATCTGCTAGGCATTTAAGTCATGCAGGAGGAAAAAAAGGAATAAAGTAACAGCTTATATAGTTGCACTGTATATGGGTAGACTTGGCAAAAAAAAAAATCATTGTAGTTGGATGACTGTCATTTGTCAACGTCTCACACCTGTTCAACAAGCTTCATATCCAAAATATTTCTAATGTACCTTTACTAAAGATATAGATTCCAACTATCATCAGTTGGCTATAACTATGATGAAGACAGAATCCTGGAACTAACAAAACCAGGAATGCAATCTATGCACACAAATAATACACTGAGAAACTCCACATTAAGAGCTCTTATAGTTCTAATGTAAATAATGTTGAAGTAGGTGATGGACTTACACAAGTTTTGTATAAGGAGCAAAGCTACGTGCATAACATACCAATTTGGATGCCATTCAGAAACTAAAAGCACTGTATACAAAACAAACAAAACTAATAACTAGAAAAAGTCATTAAAATGTAAAATTCATATTAGGAAGACTGACTATAAACAATAGTTTCCTTTCAAAAGTTATTTTGTCTTTCTGACGAATTGTGTTTAAAAGCTAATCTCATTTTAGCAGACTACCAGCACTCCTATTTCATACCACTCTGTTCTTCTGAGTTTCTAAAAGAAAGCCTGAAGTCTACATCAGAAAATACTAGAGGCTGCTGAAAAGATAAGGCTGTTTTCCATTCACATAGAAAGTTTCAGTTTTCAAGTGGTGCAGTATTTTATACTAAGGAGAATGAGAAACAGTTAAAATATATATTGTGTCATTTCCTTCCTATGGCCCATTTGTCTGTCCAAAAATACAAAAGGCATGCATTTTTTGGTCAAATTTATTCTCCATATTAACACTATGGTGGGGTTTTTTCAGTATTCACAGGAATATAGTGTAATTTATGTGCATCATACAGTGAGTGAAAATTCTGAACATAATACATTCAGGCCCAAGATCCTGACAATTTCCACTGAACTGAAGTAAAAAAAATCTCTTACATCTTACAATGTAGGAAAAAATTTCCTACATCTACAACTGCTATCTATCAGACAAATAAGAAGTATAGTTTTTGCATGGTGGTGTATATAGAAGACTATATAATGCACGTCAAGGCTCAGAATGAAAACTGGCAAAACATGAACAAATAGTTCCATTTTGATGAATATAACTGATTTTTTTGTAGAGAACCAGGAGCTTTACTAAACCACACTCATACCTGATTGCTTAGTTCTGTGCAACAACTTAATTGCTCTCCTTACCAAACAAACAACAAAAAACCCCTGTGACTTTGCAGAAGAATTTGACTCACCTCTTCCCACATTCCAGAAACTGTCTTGAGGGAGAATTAATTTATTATGTTTTAGAAGCCAAGAACCTACATTCCTTTTTTTAGAGGTAAAACAAAAGTACACAAAACATGGAGAATTCAGACAGTAGAGGGAATCTCTTACCTTAAAATTATGAGAGTCAGAACAGCGAGTTAGTGAATATAACAATCTACCTCTGTCATTTATATTTTTAGCCATAGCTGAAGGGTATGAAATGTTTTCTCTGTATTAGGAAAATTAGATGGATTTTTTAAAAGTGATTTTGCTATTGAATGGATCATGTAGCATTTTGGTCAAAATCATTGAAAAATCCTGGTTTTAGATACGCTTCCATAATCTCCCACTTCTAAATGAACTAAAAAAATTCCCCATTCTTTACCTTCTTTGTGTCTTCTGCCCCAGGAATCTTGTTGGGTTTGCTCAGTTCTTTCACAGGTTCTTGTCCCAGAAATGTTAACTGGTTTAGGTCTTTTTTAACATAAGATATTTTTGAGCAACTGAGTTCTCTTTTCCAGGCAGTTACATTTTCCAGATTTTCTTTCTCATTTACTAATTCTTGATTTATTTTTTTAGCCATGCTCAGTTCTTTTACAACACAGTCTAATTTGATTCTCAGCTGTCTTGCTTCCTCTCGGGCTTTATTTCTTTCTCCTCTAACTTTGCTCCACTTCTCCCTCCAGTTCGCGGTACAATCTGACCACCAGCGCATGGTCTTCTCCATTTGGGCAGCTCTGGCTTTGACTTCTTCCAGTTCCTGAATTTTTGCTGCTTCAAAAATTTCCCAATCACTGCTGTAATTTGTATGCATACATGGATAATATGGGGAGAAACTTTGAGATGGCAGATTTGAATGACACAGGTGGCTACAGGGTTCACAACCCCCAGCTAAGTTATAAGGTTGTCTTGATTGGGTCCCAAAAACCCGTGTCTCTTCCATTCGTTTCTGAATGGAGCCTAAATCCATGTTTTCATTCATCATCTAATTTCACTCCTACAAAAAAAAACAGAGAGACAGAAAATAATTTAGCTTCCCTCAATTAAATTATGTGAATAACCTCAAAGAGTAGTTCATTTTACTGTTGTAATAATGAGATAATCTTAATAATGCTGTTGATGCTTAAGAAATGTGCTTCATCACCAAGAAATAGCTAGTTAAATTACCTTTCAGGTAATACTTTGAGTACAACATAAACAGAGATACTTATTTCTTGAGTAGGAAGTGTCATTAAATAATCACAACACTCTTGAAAAATTTTGAGTCTAAAGAAACCAAGCAAAAACTTTCTTCCTTCAAGACAAGATCAAATTGAATCAATATATATTTTAAATGTCTAGTAGGAAGAAAGAATTTGTCTAGAACTACAATCATAAATTCACTTGCCTTCTTTCCCAACTGTGGAACTTCATACTAGCAAAACTTACCTTATAATTTGCATACCTAAGAAAAAAGAATAACTTTTGTATTTTCTTTGTTTCATAAGAAAATTTTGAAGTTTTTATAAGGGGCTTTATTTTGCTGTCTACATTCCAGAAGCTGTCCAGGAAGTATAGTCTTGAAAGGGCAGCACTATCCTACTGCACAGTATAGCCTACCTCAAGGTGATATTACTGCTAGTAATCATTATTTCTTTTCATTATTTATCTGCTCTTACTCATTCAGCCCAGAGAAAAACCAATGTCTCAGCAATTGCTTTCCCACCCCAGTGCAGAGAAAACATTGACATGGGCAGTCTGTAGAGACTAGTTACTTACACCTCCCTGTTTTTCCTTCTTGGCTATCTTAAAAAAAACCCACCCTAAAATAAAACAACAACAAAACAATGTCAACAACAAAAACCCCCACAAAACTAAAAATCTTGCTATATCAGTAGAAGACTAAGTTGTTTAAAGAAAAAAAAAAAAGCTTATATTCCAGCATTCATCTGCAAAAAAAATCATGTTTATAAGCTACAGCATTTAGTGTTAACACCTGCATTTGAAATGTAGAAAGCCAATGCAGCAAATTAAATACTGAAGAGTAGATAGTTCTGGCATTATGATTAAGTCATGTTTCATTTCAGTTTTTGCAGGTTTTGGTTCCAGTTTCCCAGCTGTTTTCAGCTTTTCTGGGCTTTCCAGGACATTTATTTGTCATTTTTTAGATGCTTCTGGAGAACTGTTGTAGTTAAGTGTGGACATGAGAGAAGGAAAAGGCCAGTAGAGGACTTCCAGCTCCCTTCATTAGCACTGTGTGGTGTAGCACCACCAACCCCCACACCAGCACTCCACAGATGTAGCACAGCTGCTGCCAAAGCTTGATGGAAATTGAGTCTTTTTCTTGTTGCCTGACCTGCTTCCAGAAATTTCACGTGAATAAGCCTTATCCAAAAGACAAGGATATTGCCACCCATGATTTTGTATGAGGCACAGTAGAGCCAAAATAACTAAATATTAAACTCTCACAGTAAGTTGTTAATTTAGGTTTTGATTTGTGGTAATGCCTTTTTTCCCCTAAAGCTTTAATTAAAGCAACAAAAACACATTAAACTTTAAATATATAATGCAATAGTTGAATGTTTGGGGTTTTTAAATAGTACAATAACTTTTTCTTACATTTTTTATTCCTGTCTCAGACTAGATCTCTGCAGAGACATTCATTACTCTGTTCATTGGTAGGTTTTTCTAACAGCTTTTGCTTGCAGCTTTGCATATGCAGTGAAAGAAGGCAGAAATTGGAGAGTGTACAGTTTACAAGTCATAAAAGCTGGAGAAATAAGAAATTAGTATAATTATTTAATAAGACATAACTGGATGGAAAGATAAGATTAAGTTAGAGAATTGGATGAAAATGGAGATCTTCTGTCCAATGAAAACTTCTGACAGTTCCAAACTAAACAATTCAGGGATAAGAAGAAACACGGAATCCCTTTGAGAGGAGTTTTTCTTAACTAATCTAAAATAAGCATGTGCAAAATATAGGAAGCAATATTCATTGTATCATGTAAGTGGGGTGGGAACAGTATAAGAGAGAGAAAGAGCTGATATTTCTCAGAGAAGAAAAAAAAATAAGGTGTGGACACTTGGCACACACTACGTGGAATATAGGTCTACACAATGTTGCATTATATTGCAACCTTTGCTTATTTATCTAATGATCACAAACAGCAATAAGAAAAAGATGAGCTCCTGATTTATTGCTGCAGGCTGTTATTGTTATGGGAAAGAGAAATATATTACCCCCAGAGTTAACAAAGCCACCAGGAGAGAAGAATTATTACACTTCCCCCATGTTAATACCTGCTGATTCAACTCAGGTTTTTCAGAAGCTGGGTCAGCAACTTGAGGATAGTGTTTCAACACCCTACTAATTGCATGACTTAATCCCTATTTACATGTTTCTTAATTATGAAGACCTCAGATAGAATTTTTTTTAAAGAGATTCTATGTCTTTAAAGAAAATGTCTGCTTCAATTAAGCCAGTTAATTTTCTTTTGTCTATAAATATAGTAGGGCAAAATGAATCATAAAAAAAAGCACATATACAGTTTTAAAGTGTCACTAGAAAGTCAGAACTATCTATGGCATTGCTGCAGCTGGTCTTCAACAAATAAACCCCTACAAAGGAAGAGGACTTCAAGATAATGGATGGGGGTGATGGTTCCTTAGAGGAAGAATATAGGGAATGACTGTTACTCAATCATTCTGAATGACTCTGTTTACAAAGGGCTGCAAACTATCAAGCCCTCAACTCAAGAAAAGCACAAATTATGTGTGCTTATTCCTGTAGTAAAACTGATTTTAACTAGTGAGACCTTACCCTTAGAGTTTCCACCAGTAGCTAGATAAGGGGTTCATATCAGTAGCTGCTCACATTCCTGCTAAAACAGAAGTAGAAGCCTCCTGAAGTCCATAAAATGAGATTGCAGTTAAACATCCAACTCAGTGGTTATCTGGGTGACTGTTTTTACAATGTAAAAGGAGTAAGGGATGTTGTAAACACTAAAGACAATGAGATAACAATACCTGGTGTTTGGATTATGTCCAAGACCTGAGTGCCTTCTCTTGCAGAAAATGCCTCCTTACCACAACACCATGGCAAAACTGATAAATGAAGCATACACCCCAAATTTGTCTCTATCAGATTCTGCCTCCTCACATCGACCACGTGTTGTCTGAAAGCCAGAATCTTCTACCTGGTGTGCGCGTAGACCAAATCACACACACTCAGGAAAAATACTGTATATTCATGCCTGGGTGCTCAGTGGTAATTCCCCAAATCTAGCACACTTACAAGAATCATTCATACTATATTTATACACAAAATTTTATTACAATACTCCTACATGCACTGGTTCATTACAAATCTATAGGAAAATTATAATTTTCATGACTTCATTCTATTTTCTTCTATGCAGGCCCAGGGGAGGGGTCTTCAACAGGGCCAGGGTCATCTTGGAAAAAACTAAGGAAACCTAGTTCCTACATTCTTCCACCAAGTTGGGATGGGGAGCAGTACCCCTGTACTGGTTCAATTAGTCCTCAATAATGATCAACTTGCCTCTATTACAAGTCTCTGTTCTTAATACTGTTATTATGCTTGCTGTTCCTGTATTCCATTGTTATGTCACTTTGATATATATGAATCTATTTTTGCATGGTTACCACACTCAACACCTGTTAGTGGTTTATTCAGAACAATCCCTGAAATACTATACCATATATCACATGGAACAACTCCGATACTGCAGATCAGCCATAACCACCCTTAGAACTAGCTACAGGAGGAACAGCATCTGTAACACCACAAAGACAAGTATTGACAGCAGGTGATAATGTTACTTTAACCCTAAGATCTAAAGTTGACCTGAATTTAGCTATACACCATAACACTGGATGTGAAGCTGTATACGGCTGTGACAATGGAGTGAAATGGAAACTACAGACATGTAACACAACTAATCATACATTAGCAGCCCACAATAATTACACTAACAGTAAATAATGAGAAAATAATAATAGAAATTTTTTCAAAACCACTTTAAATAATCATTAGGCAAGTCAACATAAATGGATGGAATTAAGATACCTTTTGTTCATGATTCATAGAATGGTTTAGGTTGGATGGGACCTTCCAAGATCATCTAGTTCCAAGCCCCCCACCATGGCAGGAACACCTCCTACTAGACCAGGCCACCCAGCATCTCATCCAACCTGGCCTTGAACACCTCAAGGGATGGATCATCCACAACTTCCCTGGGCAGCCTGATTGTCTATCTTAAAAAAAACACCAGACAACTCCTTAATAAAAGTATCCTTCACTTAATGCAACTGCATGATGGACAAGAGCCTGTAATCAGAGCTCCAAAATTAATGACAATGTAGATTTGAACTTAACCAATGTATACATTCCGGCATGGAACAAAACCTGCACTGACAACAGTGACTCTATCTATGACTGACAGCTACAAAGTCACAGGCTAATAGGACATAGAACTAAAAGAGATTTTATTCAAACCCTGTTGAGTGAAAGAAGTGAATTAATTTGATACTGAAACTCTAGCAAATTAATTGTCAGTATGAGGAGAAACTGAAGCTGGGGTAATATAGACAACCTGGAAAATACTTAGATTTATTATAATGCTTATCAATATCATGTTTATGGTAACAATGAACACACAGCTCATGCTAAAGCATGGCATATGCTGAGAGCACTGCAATTAGGGCAAAGCAAATGTACATAAGACACAGTGGACAGGAAGAGATAAGGGGTGATATCACCTTGTGCTGCCAGCTCTCTTCTTCTTCAGGCCAACACCAAACTCAGCAACACCCCCTCAGCATAACTTCATCTTTTATTCTTCATCTGTTTGCTCTTCTCCATCTCAAATCAGCCAATGAGGAACACAACACTGAGAGAGAGCTCAGCAAGCTGCCCCCAACAAGAAGTTCCTCCAACAGGAACTCTCTTCCAACTGATCAGCTCCTTGCTGCTTCTTCTCTCAGACTGATCTGGTTCCTGGTTGATATATCTCCAGCCCTCGCCCACCACCCCAATCACAATCACCTGGGGGCAGTTGGGGCCCCACACAGGTGGGCCACGTTCTGTCTGTGGGGCCTTAGAAGAAAAACCATGTTGCTGGGTTGTGACTCATCCATAGGTCAACTCCAACTCAGGGCCCACAGCCCAGGCCCCAGCACTTCACAGCTGCAGACATCATCTCCTGCATCTTTGCAAAGTAACTGCTTGAAAGTTTCTTCAGAATCTGCTAACTCATGGACATGCTACAGACCAAACTCCCAATTTGAAAAGTATTTGTTTTTGAAGCCAATCCAAGAGCAGCTGGACTGTGTGACAGAGGGTACATCCACACCATGATGGAGGAGGAAGAATGAGAACTCTACCAACAGTAACCATTTTGCTCACAGACAAGATATGAACAAGAAATATTGTGACCTAGAAAACTCATGAAATAATGAATTAGTGAATTCCCATGTTGGACTAGTCTATACAAAGATGATTCAGCCATTGTCTGATGTCTTTCTGTGTTTTGGTGGTTTTTTTTGGAGGGGGGGGATCTATTTATTTTTTAAAATTAGCTCATAAAATAAGGTATAATTAACAAAATACATTGTGCTGTAAATTTGAGAGACCATGACAGCTTATGCAAATTATCTTATTTCCACAGTCTGGGTCTGATTATTGTCTCTGTTAGCAAGTTACGAAAATTGTTATTTCAGAACTGAAAATTAAAAGATGGTGATTTCCAGACTTTTCAATGCACAGCCAAAGATCATTCTGTTTATTTTTTCCACAGCTATAAGACATAGCAATATTAAATCATATGGTATATTTTAAAGTTGTTTATATTGTTCCCAAACATTATATTCCTTACATATGTCATAACTAAAAATGAGCCAAAAGATGTCCTGAAGAGACAAACAATGCAAATTATTTACTTCCTTTTAGAGGTTATGTGATCATATTTCTTTTTCCCCCTATTTACACTTCTCTAGCTATATTACTTTTAATATCAAGATATCAATACAAATCTCATTTATCTCCAAACCCTGCTTTGTTTACTTCTCATGTCTGGTAACTAAAAACACTTGTGCTGTGAAAACTATAAAATATAAAGTTATGTTTCAGTGTTTCACCACCCTCATTGGTAAAAATTTCTTCCTTCTATCTCGTCTAAATCTCCCCTCTTTTAGTTTAAAACCATCATCCCTTGTCCTGTCACAACAGGCCCTGTTGAAAAGACTGTCCAGATCTTTCTTATAGGCCCCCTTTAAGTACTGAAAGGCCATAAGAAGGTTTCCCTGGAGCCTTCTCTTCTCCAGGCTGAACAACCCCAACTCCCTCAGCCTGGCCTCTCAGCAGAGGGCTTCCAGCCCCCTGACCATTTTTGTGGCCTTTCTCTGGACTTGCTCCAAGAGGCTCATCCCTTACTTGTGCTGAGGACTCCAGAGCTAGACACAGCACTGCCAGTGAGGTCTCTCCAGAGCAGAGGGGCAGAAACACCTCCCTTGACCTCCTGACATGTAGGGTAAAATTGTATAATTTATAATTTCACAAAAAAAAACGAAGTAGCCTCGAGTGGCCCTCAGGCTGTCACACCAGAGAGAGTTGTGGTTGTTTGGTCTGGAGAAGAAAAGGCTCCAAAGGGACCTTATTGTGGCCTTCCAGTATCTTAAGGGGGCTACAAGAAAGCTGGGGAGGGACTTTTTAGGATGTTGGGTAGTGGTAGGACTGGGGGGAATGGGTCAGAACTAGAGGTGGGGAGATTCAGATTAGACATTAGGAAGAAGTTCTTCCCCAGGAGGGGGGGGAGACACTGGCACAGGTTGCCCAGAGAGGTGGTAGAAGCCCCATCCCTGGACATTTTGAAGGCCAGGCTGGATGGGGCTGTGAGTAACCTGCTCTAGTGGGAGGTGTCCCTGCCCATGGCAGGGGGGGTGGAACTAGATGATCATTAAGGTCCCTTCCCACCCTGACAATTCTATGATTCTATGTTGCCAGTTTATCCTCATTTACTATTCTTCCCAATAACCTACTGCAATCCTTTGGAGTAAGATTTACAACTCCAAGTAGAAGGGTCCTGACAATTTTAGAGAACATAAATTCTTTAGTCCGACAGCAATTCTTTTGAAATAAAGGCATGCTATAGAGAACAATCTATGAATACATAACTTTTAGCCAAATGGTTCACAAAACACCATGTATGTAAAGAAGAGTCATAAGATATAAGACCATTTTGTGACAACACTGAACTGCCTTAGAAGCAACAATTCTATATTGTTGTCCAGAACCATACAGTATATCCACATTCTTGACTTCTGCAACTCTACCAGCTAATTTCCTTTTTAAAATCAAGTAAATTTTATAGTGTGGATAACTTCTAATAGGAAGAACATAGAGATATCTTCATCTGATTTTTACATGAGCATATTCATGCTCTAGAACTTTGTTCTAACCAACTTGATTCTTGAACTTCTAAAAAAAACAAAAGATTATGTGGGGAAAAAAAAATGTGGTTTGTTTTCAATGGTGCATATTTTAAGTAATGATTTCTTTCTTACAAAATTCTCTGCTAGCATCAGATTTCCCTCACAGTTGCAGGAAAAATGAGCATATTGTGTGCCCTTAAGAATTCAGTGACATATGGAAAAGATTTTTCTCTTAATTATATTCCTATTTAATCCATTTTCACTGTAATGATTGAGAGGTAAACCCAGACTATCTACCGCAAAAAACCCGCCAATTTATCTTACATTTCAAGGGGAGTAATGTGTTCTCTTGGAATTTTCTTGCTTCCATTCCAAACTAAAAAATAAACCAAATAAATAAAGTCACAGAGCATGTAACATTTAACACTGACATATTTAAGACTGCTATAATCCACCCTTGAAAAATCTCTGATTTCTTAAGAATTTAATCATTTTATGGGATTATATTTATATTGCTTCAGTAATAAGACATCAGGGCCTACATGCTCTCATCCATGCATTTGATATATTTTAAAAGAGCATTTCTTTCTAGAATATATACCTTGAGATATGAAAACTGTATGTTGTTGTTACACAGTCAATTTAAAGAGGTAACTTTCTCACTTCTATTACTGCAAGTCTGCTTCTTGTTTCCAGGGCATGGAGGAGTAGAAACAGTGATATACAAAGAAAAGGTTTCTTCTTAAAATACGTTTGCAGAAAGCAAGAGATGCTCAGAAGAACATCTACCAGATGATGCTTGAATCTGTAAATGAGTTTAAAGTTTGGAATAATGTAATATACTTGGCTACTTTGGAATCAAGTAGCAACTAGCATGACAGGCACTGGATTTATGCAAACCCATCAATTTAATTAGATATATATGAGCAAAATTTTAAAAGTTAAATCCCAGTAAGTACTACAATACCGAACTACTCTGAAGATAAGGACTGTTACATCGTATGCCTCATAACTTTTTCTTGAGGTTGAGGGGTAGTCAGATTGTTTAGATCTGCAAGACAAACCCCTATGAAAGGTCACCCTTCTTCACCTTTAGATATTTCTCTTCCTTTCTGAGAAAAGATCTATGTTGCATGCCTAATACTTGTAATTCTCAGGGTAATACCTATTATTCTTGGCTTCTAATAGAGACATGATGCCACACTATTTTCTTCTGTCCCTCTGCATCACTTTTTAAGCTAATTGAATGAGAAGGAAACTAATAAGCGATATAGAAAGTAACAGCTATAAGGCACAAGGGAAAAGAAAGAAAAATGTATATAAACTTTGGCTTTATCCCCATAAACCTGTTCTGCCAACAGAAGTTGTGAATATGCAGAGCATGGTGTGTATGAAGAACGTAGTGAATGTGACAATCAAGCATTCCCAGATACTTCCCAGGTTGAAGGTCAATTCTAAGTAGAGGTGGAAACCATACAGAAAAGATATATCTGTAACAGCAACGATTAGTGACTTGCAGGAAACATTTACTTCTCCATAAAATTCCACAAACCTTTGTATTTGGCTTGATGCTTTTATTGAAACTATTACCTTTGTTATGATTCTCATAACCATTAAGTATTATATATTTCTCTCATTGTGTGAATTGATTCTGTAAAATACAGTGGAAACATTCTATGGCAATAAGAGAATTTGACCACAGAAGTGATCGAACCAGCAAGGCTGAAAGCTTTTAAGAACTGATCATTTTTTACTTTCCACAGAATAA
Source organism: Brachypteracias leptosomus (assembly GCA_013401335.1). Lineage (NCBI taxonomy): Eukaryota > Metazoa > Chordata > Aves > Coraciiformes > Brachypteraciidae > Brachypteracias > Brachypteracias leptosomus. Next base: position 36,996 of record VYZX01010056.1, on the reverse strand, counting down.
AAATACCCCTAGTTAGATAGATTTTGTTCTTCTAATTTACAGTAAGACATAAGGTGCCAACAATTAGAGGCAGTAACTAAGGACAAGAACTCTTTCACAGCATAGCTTATGTTATTGTTGCCAGTGGTGGTCTTAGAGGCTCCTGCTCAAAATGAAATGCTGTAATTATCTTTCTAAAAGGATGTACCAGAAGTGAACTTGGTCCACTTCTCTGTGCTCCTATGCACTCATTTTCCTTTTACCATTTTCTCCCCATGTCTAAATAACTTAAATCCTGTTCACTGTTTAAGCACATGAATATATTTTATATAATATTATAGGGATTATATACATACTGTACACATATGTGTTCATTAAAAAGACAACTTGGAAGATAGTCACAGATTACAATGAATTGAAAGACTAAACAAATTCTACTCTTTTTTTTCCTTTTTTTGGCTGCCACTTTATTTAAAGTCTAAGCAGTTTGGATACTACTACTTCAAGATGAGAATCAGTATTATGTACACATTGTGATTTAGGTCTACCGGTTAACACAAGTCATTTTATATCACTGCAATATCTTCCAAGATCTTTTACATAGACAAGCTGATGTTTCTTTACAAGTCTTTGAAGTTGTACTCAAAACCTTAGGGTTAAAAATGGGTAACATAAATATTTGTACATACGGATGTTGTCATTTGCTACCCATAAGGCCAAAGGAAGCTCTGAAGTACTCCTTTAAATATAATTTACAGTAACTTCATTTCCCCAAGAATGTTTTGTTTGATTACAAACCTTTGTAATATATCAACCATAATTTTTATACATTCAATTCTATANGTGTGTGAAACAACTTTCCCAGACAGTCTTGAAAGGAACTAAGTATTAAGCTGAAGCCAAGAAAACCTTAACCCAATTTACCTAGTTAGCTGTGGCTTTTGAGACAACAGTTCACTTGCCTAGCTCCCATTTGAGGTTTATCAATTTTTATTAGGATACGATCAACAAAAAAAACCAACATCAACTTCCTAGGTCATTAGGGTAAGTATGAACTGACAAAGTTTGAGACCTTTGCAGGGTAACCAACTTATAAATAAGTTTACAGAACCTAGTGTAAACTTCTGGACTAAGCAAGTAGCCAACTCACTCAAACTAGAATCAATGAGATTAGATGAGATGTGAAGACTGGTAATCTACCATGGAATACCTTATTGTCTGAAGGATGCTCTGTAGGACTGCTAGGAAAGAATAACAACTGCTAGGCTATGAATAATCATATGAATAACTACTTCAATTCATACCAAATTCAGAGTGTGTTTAAATCAAAGTTAATTCAGTTGAAGGTCTGGTCTAATAGGCATCTCCTGAATAGCACAGAGAGATTTCTTAGAGCAATAGTAATCTGTTCTGAAACTTGAAACAGGGAATTGCTTCAGAGGAATAGGGTTCACATTACTTAACATTAGTCCAGCATACTGAAACACTAGCTTTTTAATACTGATGGCTAAAGCGGAAAATACATACTTTGTGTGATTTACGAAAACACCCAGGCATCTTGTTCTTCAAACACAATGAGACTTGCTCTTAATCATATTTAAATGCTTTCTGATTATTTTAGTCCAGTAGTTCCACAGCTGAGGCAAAGAATAACCAAGTGCATGAGTCTTCCTCTTCTGTTTCCACAGAAAGCAGAGGAAGTTAATTTCAATGAGTGTTTAATGTGACCAACGTTTTTTACTCCATTCTGTTCATTTCAATATGCTAAAGGCATCATAGCTCCTTCACCGGAGACAAGCAGGCTAAGCAGGCAGCTTCTGATGCTGCTCACCTCAGATAGAGCCAGTTGTTAGTCAACAATGCAGAACCTCAAAAGACCCCACACAATCAGAGCTGTCCCTGTGTTATTATGGGATAGGCAGCTCAGCCAGTACACACAGGCACTATCCTGCTGACACTGACAGATAACTCCTTGACATGACACAGGAGAACATCTTTCACAGATTTTCTCTGAACATTCCAGAAAGGCAGAAGACTCCAGAAATGAATGGGAATAATATCCAAGACATACATCATCCACAAGATTAGATCTGCCTTTGAGCATGTAATTCAGAATTGATTTTAGAAGTCTTCTTAAAATTTGCAAGCATTCAAGCCAGTTGTAAATTAAAGTCAAAGAAGAAAAGAAAGCTAAGAACATGTCTTTCAGCTGCCCTTTTTCATCCAGAGTGTTTGTTAATTTAAGATATCTGAAACATAAATATTTGCAAGGAAGCTCTAAATAAGCTTACAATACACTCCTCAGACCAAAGGCCACTGTATCATGTCAGGTTCTCAATGGTTAGGTCCCTTTCCCAGCCATTGCTAACTTTAGCATTCAACTATTTACCTTATTTTATTTATTTATTTTTAAAAGCCAAATTGATCTATTTGTGAGACCCTCTGTAATTTCTTTGGGTACATTCAAAATTTAGGATGCTCAGCTACTCCCAAATGGCTCTGAGGACTTCAGAGATCTGTGGGATTTTCCCACATGTTTTAGGTTGGGCTTTAGATCAGGTCAGTCGGGCTCCTTTCAGCTTCAAAAGGAAGTTGAAAAGGGCAAGTGAAGACAGACTTCTTCAACCATTCTGAAGAGCACTTCACTCAAGAAGAATTAGGTCAGATACAATGCTAAAACCTGTCCATCCAAACACACGTCACTTAAATGTATAGAGAGGCTTCACCGTTCAAACAAAAACCATCACAAGCTTAATTTCTACAGTTTATACCACATTTC
>VYZX01010056.1:334-22301 GCA_013401335.1 Brachypteracias leptosomus | reverse complement strand
ATAAAAAAGCAAATCTGTGAAGATCTGATTAGTTACAGAAGGGCTAAGTCTGTAAACCAAAACCACCAAAAATGAGATGCCACCAAACATTATGTACAGATTTGTCAGTGTGAAAAATCATGGTGCAGTTCTGTTTCTTTGATACACAGACTAGGAAGATGACACAGTTACTGTAATTATTTTGCAGAATCTCTAAAGTCAGAAATTCAAAAGAAGAATAATATTTTTTCCCCCATTTTCATCTGATTTCTAGTATATAGCAAAAAACCAATCATATCAAGGCTTTTCAATTTAATAATATCAACTTGACATCACCCATTAACAACACTAACCTGAAAATTATGGACAAAATAATTACCATGTAACAACTGTGTTTGTTATAAGACCTTCAAAGCAGGCAACAAGTTACACACAAGCACAACAGGATCACATGGATAAAACCACATGTATTTATCACTGCTGCCCTACCTAGGTAACTCTAAAACATAATATAAAATTTACAAGCAACATCAAACAGCAATGACTCGAGAAAACTTTAGTTTTCTTCAGCATAGAGACTAAAGCATTCCGGGAAGAGGTTTATCTAGAGGTAATACTTTGCTCAGCTTGTTAATCCAGCTCTGGCTTCACCTGTGCAAGTTAAATTGATTCACAAGTGCAAAGAGTTCCAGCAGATGAATGTAGAAAATTTATCTTGTACAGGCCTGTACTGCTGATTGAAGTTCTTAGAATGCTTATTAGAAGTGAAACAGGCAAAAACTACAGGTTATATTTGAGTGGTGTTGGGCTATTCAGTACTTCACAGCACATACAGTAAAGTTGTGGTAAAATTAACTTTCATTCTTAAAGAATGTAAATATAAACTTTACTCTTTGTTGCTCATTGCACTTTTCAGTGAAAATTAACCTGTAACACCTGAAACTGGATTGCTTGTAATAGGTAAGTAACTTCAACAGGCCTCAGCTGATTCACAATATCCAGAAATATAAATAGGACAGGTTATAAAATAGGCTCTAAAGTTGAAGATTCTTATACAGTGGAAGTTATTCCCATATGGTAGCAAAATTTGAGTGTTTTATGTTTAAAAAAAAAAAAAATCAGGATAAGGTAGCTCAGTTATTTCAGCTGTTCCTGATTTCATTCCAGGTGTCTCCTGATCAGTTGATGGTTATTTTTAAAAGTAGCTATGGAATTTGCAAGAGGATAACACTCCAGAAATTTAAGGTGAGAAACAGAAGTAAAAATGCATGAAGAATTGTTCTCCTTTTGTGATATTAATATTATTTTCTACTAAATGTAAACAGAAATGTTTCCCTTTTCTATACATTACAAATAACTCAGCAGAATAGTTTCCAAATAAAGGTTTGATAAAAATATCCTTAAAAATTTCTGATACATCTGACAGAGAAAACAGCAATTTAACTTTATATTTTCTATTTAGGACTTCGTGGTTTGCTGAAGTAATGTAATGTTGAAATAGTAGCAACATACTGTAGAAAAAAAATTAAATGGAATCAATTTATGAGTAAATTAAGCAGTTTCTTCTTTATGAAGGAAAAAATATTGTTTGAAGTCTGATATTCCAATATGAAAAACCTAAAAGGAGTTGAGTTAAAGAGGCATAGTTATTCATACTCAGAGTGAATGGAGAGGCCACCTTGCTCAACCCTTCATTAGCTGCACACAGGTGTGATGCTGCTCTGAATCCCAGGCTTGTTCACTAAATGCACTGATTAGAAAGACAGGTATATGTGGGTGCAAAGAAAACAGACTTAGCACAAATTTTCATTTCATGACCTTCAATGAAGCACAAAAATCTGACGTCGAATGGATCAGTACTAATCAATCCATTCCTATAGAAGAAATGAAGTAAACTCTACATACATTTCTGATGAAAAATGTGAAAGGTCTCACTCTATAATAAAAAATATAAAGGGAAAATATAGGAAATATATATAGGGAAAATAAATTTCTTGATGAATTAGTCACATGTTCAAAAATCCCAGTTTGTTTTCCTCATATATCAATTCTAAAATAAAAATACTTTTTCAGAAAAGGTGGATAAATACAGCAATAAATTGTACAAGAAGGATGTACATGTTGTAAAGGCTGCAGGATCAGACACTTTGCATCCTAGGAATATGACTGCTATTAATAAGTAAGCTCTAGGAACAACCTTTTCTGCCCTCAACCTAAGAATACTAGTATCTTCCACCAGAATATCTCTACTACACAGGGGATTATAACAGCAGCATGATGTGAGTAGTGCTCCATTAGACCATACCTAAAGCAGGGAAGATGTCTAAATTTATATTATAAACACCACCTATGATATTCTGAAAAAACAGTTATTTCCAATTACTCACAGTAAATGAAAACTCGTAATTTTTCTTTTTGACATAAAAGTAGCTATTTCTTTTACCAGGATAGCATTACTGCAGGTACTCCATATTCAAACAGCACTAGTGACTGCCACAAAAACTTTAATTGCTGTAAACACAGTTACTTAGTTAAAAAGTTATGGTTTATTCACTTTTACAAGCAACAGTTTCCCTCTGGCTGTAGGGCTGCCATTCTCAATAATGAAAACCTCTTGTGTCTTCAGCATTTTAATTGACAAAATTTGGCAAGATTGAAGGTTCTAGGTTATTAATAAAAAGAGTGTTTTAGTTTAGGGTTTTGAATATCTGGACTTCATCTTTATTTCAGAACATAAGCTATCATAATTAGGTCTTAAAATCAACAGATTATAAATAACATATGAAGAAAGATGTTTTCCTGATTTTTTTTTTTTCCTGTAGTCCAAAACAAAGAAGAACATCAGCAACATACAGATGTTGAAAGTTAATTTCTTAGCATTACTTATAGGTCAACAGCAGTTAAAGAGGCTGTAAAGCCTTGCTCCACACTCCTATGATGACTTTGTTTAGGTCAGTTGTCCTTACCCAGGATCATATCAAAATTAGAACCCAGATCACATTTATATGTAGAAAGTCAAGCATAAGTCCATTCTTTGGTTTTCAATAGGATCAAATTTTGCTCAGTGTTTGGGTTTTTTTGTTCCACACACAAATACCTACAATAGAATACTGCAGTTTTCTTTACTCAAGTCTACTGTACACCACTAAAGCATGATCAAAAATGTACTTCTTTTGGATAATTGAATAGACAATTTTAGTTAATAAGTAATTTCTCAGCAGCCTAATGAGAAACACAGGAATCTTTTCTTGCAAGCTTTTACTCTATTGTTTGCTAACCTACCTGCTCTTGTAAAAATTACATAGCTTCAAAACAGACATTATTAATCACCTAGGACTACATAGCATAAGACAGTATCACAGAGAGACACGCAAACTAATTCCAACAGTATTACTGAAAAGCATAAAAAAACCCAGAGTGCATTGTTCTGGGCAGAGTGTCAGGCAAATGTCTTAAATTAAAGTTGTGGTGCAAATCACTCTCAGTTATGACAGCAGGAACAGGATTTGTGGATGTAGTTGTATGTTACAAATAAGCTGCAAGTCCTGCACCATACTGTGTACTGGAAGTACATTAAACTGAAGACATGAATCTTTATTATAGTTTAAAAATACTCTTATAAAAAGTACTGTGCAGAATTTATCTGGCTTTTTCCATATAGGCTCACAGGCGTCTCTACTGACATTTCAAAGTTTACCTGTCAGATGAACACTTATAAAGAAAACATGATGCAGCTGAGGGTCAAGATTGTAGCAAGTGTCTTGCATCTGCAGTAACCCACACTTTTTGCAGTAAATTTTTTTTGATAAAATAATCCCTCAGGAATGAGGAACTCCTTGGTTAACTAAGCCATTCTAACTGTGCCCTTGGGACCCCTGAAGTTAACACAACTGAAAGTCACAGCTATGGGTTAGCCTGAGAAGTACCTCCATTTCCCAGGAAATTATTAATATTGCTACTGAGAGTGGTTTATGTTCAATGGGAACATATCAATGTGAATCCAGAGTCCAGTTTAAATTTTATTTTCCATAATGAGACTAGAGCTTTGGCCATTTTTTTACTGAAATGGAAAAGGACACTGCTTATTACCTGCACTCTGGGCTTGTCAGGGAGTTATGTGTCTGTCATTTCTAAAGGAGTACTACAGACTGGTATGTATACATCATGTAAATATTTACTCTTTCATTTAACACTTGAAAAGAAAGTGTTAAACTGCTGAGCAGTTTGCTATTGAAAAAGGTGAAGAAGTCAAAATGTAAAAAACTTCATTTTTTTCAATAGCAAACTGCTCAGCACAACCTTGTGCTGCTCAGAGTATCCTCTCACTAAAGTGTTCTGCTTAATCTAATTCTTCCTTTCTATTCTTAGTAGCTTTCCATCATGCTTAAGCAGAGGAATGCCCAGCAGAAGTGAAAGGATGAACTTTCCCAATATCCAAGATCCTATCACAGATAAGCCAAAGAAATACATTCTGTACTCTTTAACTTGACCCAAGTTCATGGCTAGCATTTCTTCTGAACAAGAAAAATAGGACAGGAAAGCCAGAGAAACAGAATTAAAACTGCTTAACCCTTTAATAACTAATTGATCACAAATCAAAACTATTCAAGTGTTTAACTTTTTAAGATAAAGGAGACGAAATGTAGACAGTACTGTGAAGGAGTGATGGCATCAAGTGAAATGGAAATTGTTGTTTGATTTCTCATAGAAGCAAAACAAGAAACATTCCAAATAGGCATTTACTTTGTCTACTGTATATGGCATTTAGGAAAGCAGCTACAGTTTTGCTCTCAGAACACTGGATATAAGAACCTTCTTCATAAGAAACAATGTCGCTTTCTGTTAAATTATCAGTACTTGCTTTTATTCAGCTGGCAGAATTCCTGCTGATGAAGGTAAGTGGTAAAAGTTCCACTATTCCCCTTTGGCTAAATATATCTGTTGGCAACCCTGAATTTGAGTGATGGAGTTGTCAACAGTCCCATGACTAAAAGAACAGATTTAAGACAGACAAATCATTTTTTTTTTCCCCATTGATTTTCTTTCTTTTTCACATGTGCATATTTTCTATGCAATGGGATTATATTTTTTCGTATCTGTGGCTGATTCAAATCCATTGAGGTCAATCTAAGGAAGTTAACTTGTTAGTTTAAATTATGTGTGGTTTTAGCCTGTTTTATTCACAAATAAGTGCAGAGTCCTGTTACGTATTTTGTGACCAAATTATCCCTCCAGCGCAGAAACCCTCCCCCACTTATGCATATGACTATGGATATATTTTAGTTAACATGAATTCTATAGTCTGGCTATGATATATTTGAATTTATATGAAAAGACAAATTAAATGGCAAGCTGATATTCACTGAAATAGGAGATGAAAGCTACCAACAGCCGATTACCATTCCCAAAGGTTGTGTGTATAAGAATACACAAGTATACAAGGCAGAGAGAAATCAAATTAATCAAAAATATTCATAATGCTGATACTAATATGCTTTTGTACTCAAAAAAGCACTCATGAAATAAGAAAAACACCTTATCTTCAACGTGAGTTGTTTCTCCTTATTTGCTCTAGCAAATGTTAAAAGTTTAAGAGGAGACACATGACATTAAGCTATTTAAAATCAACCCCATGCTTTTGGCTTTAAATTGTTCTTTATGTGCACCAAGGTCTGACATCTGGCTAAAAATTCATTAATTCTGTTTTATAAATCTAAATGAAATTGCAATTTGACTTATTAGTCCTCAGTTACTAATTTTTCTAGTTTCAATGTCACATATAGTTAAAAGATATTTTATATATGCACAAGTGGTTTGTGGCCTCCAAGGCCAAGTTACACCAATTCCACATTAAAGATAGGACACTGCTCCAGAGCACATTTACCTTATCTCAACTAAAAGATCACTATCTTCCAAAGCTCAAAAATTCTGAGCAGTATGTGGAAATGGCTCAACAAGATTTAATTAGCAAGCAGAAGGATAGAGAAACTGGAAAAACTGCTTTCAGCAGATTATAATCCTGTAGATGTCTGATTTTCATGACGAATGAGAACACCTGCACTGGTATCAGCTTTTACTGCACTTCCTGCTGCGGGTGTCCTGGGGCAGCCATGGGGACACTCAGCCAACTGTAGATCCTTCCTGGCAGGGAAGTGAGGACTGCCAAAGGTGCCTGGCCTAGGGGCCTTGCACTGGAGCCCAAGATTTCTTCACAAGGGTAGAAAATCACTTCCTTCCTTCTCTCCCCATCACGTCATGCTTCCCCGTAGTTCTCTCTGACTTGTGCAATCTCTCTAGATGAAACCAAAGAGATACATAACAAAATTTCTTCTCCTGAAGTTCATTCCATGGTTTTTCACACAAGGCCAAGCATGGTTAATTTGTACCACTAAGTTTTACCAGCCTATAATATCTCATTGGAATAAACTGAAAATACTTTCTTTGCCAGATGAAGACTAGATTTAACTGAAGTCAGAAAGAACATCAGTAGGAACCTTTTAACTTCTAAGTGAGGCTAAAAAGCAGAAAAGATGATGATTGTGCTGATATTTCACGCTACAAAGAAATAGTGTCTACCAACGCCAAGACCTGCAACTTCAAAAGTAGAACTGATGTAGTTTGTCATCTCAACATACTCTCCTTCGCTTGAGACAAGTGGATAATGTAAGAATCAAAGAAGTGGTGACAGGTTGCTCCTACTTTACCCAGGTATAATATTTTTAAAGTTCAAAGACACTGAACAATTTTGCATTTTGCTGATTTCCTGCTCAAGTTCTCCTCAAAGCCCTCATAGATGCATGATCATCTCTGGGAGAGGTAACACATCTTAGAAAAGCTTGCCCAAAAAGATGTTTGGTTTTTTTTTTCAACAATGTAAAAATATCAAATACAAAATGTTAACTACCTGTGCAAATACTGTCATTCTTTCTCAATATTTATGCACTTATATATTTTATAATTCTCCTAATATACCTATGATATGCCAATTGCTATGTAAACATAACTAAATACGTAAACAAATCAAGTTTGGTAAAAGTCAATGGAATAAAACTATGAAATAAAATAGGTTGTCTAACATTAAACAGAATAAAGTTACAATCAAGCTTTCTGTATATGTTTCCCGAAGTAGACTAATTGAAGTTAGAAGTTCTTCTGATATCTCCTTTTTTCCCTATAAGCACATTACCACAGTTAGCTCTGATTTTTTTTCTGCTAATAGTACTAATATTCTAGAATAAGAGAAATGGAGAATTTTAATAGAAACAGCTCATGAAACAGTTTAAAGAGTATTTACGCTATCTATATGAAATAGTTATCTATACTGAAATTAAAAAAAACCCTTTGCTTAAAATCTTCTGCATATACTATGATAGAAATAATTTGCCAGCTTGTGAAACTGAACTGTTTTGAGTTATGGATATGACTCAAATTTTAAAAAATATTTTTGTATTTATATTCTTATTTATATAATATTTAAAATAACTATTTTCCTATCTATTTATCTTTGTTTGTTCTGACAGTGACCAAACATCCTCTAGGAAATACTTGCTTCTGGATCAATAATTATGCTGCAAAATCATTGTTTATAAATCTGATAAGGTATGAAACTACAGATTTAGATTCTGACAAAGAAAACTTGGCTGTAGCTACACTAAAACGATGGCTCTTTTCACCATGGCAAGATACAAAGGGAAAAAACGCTGCAAATGGAAAATCTTTTAACTTCCCAATAAAAATGACTCAGCAGCAAAAATGTTCTGGAACAAATCTCAGCACATGTGTTACCATTTCCAAACACATGAAAAACATCAGTTCTGCCACCTTCTCAAGATTAGACATACACGTATTCCTGTTTTCAGATGGTTTTTGCTCAATCATATGGCTACATTCTGGGAAGGACACATGTTTCCAGGTAGCTAGAAACATATTCTGTTTAAACTTGACTCCCTGTGGCTCCTGCATAGGAAAAGATTAAATCAGCTCCTATATCAGTTTTATTAAAACTTTTTACGGTTTAGTTAAGAGAGTCCTGATTGGAGCTGACTAGTGAAGCTGAGACAATGATACAGGCACTTGGGCTTAAGAATAACCTGTTCCAAATGAGGGGTACTAAGGAAATATTGATAAACAGTTAAGTAACTTTGTAAATTATTTACCCATAGTGATGTTTACAAGGCTTAAAAATCAGTAACACATAATATTTTGCTGCACTGTGGAACGCTATGTACCTTATGCACCATGAGTCAGACTATAGTATCCAAACTCATCATTACTGCATGATCATATAAAGCTTTTGTACTGTCAAAATAAGCTTAAATATCAAATAATGTATAATGAATAAGCCAGAACTCTTGCCTGGTTTGTTTGCAGAAATGAAGGCTGTGAGTAGTGAATAGTTTTATTAATTGAATTCCACCCAGCCTGAACCTGCCGTGAGACTGGGACAATATAGAGTTATTTGAATAATAATTCAACCTGCATTTTGTAAAGCACAATAGTTATGGAAACTGTTTCAGCAGACTTTGGCTCAGGTGTGTCATGCATGTGAATGAAACAGTAGATCTCAGTTCTTCATCCACAGATCCCAGGAAAAAAACAACCAACAAACAAATCTCTACAAAGCAGATTCCACCAAAAGCAAAAGTACCATTATTCTTGTCTTCCCACAGAGAAATTAGGTGCAAAGTTATTTGACTTTATCATACTTACAAGCATCTCAGTATCAGAACCATGAAAAGAAGAAAATAATGTCCTGAGCATAATGCAGTAGTACTAACCTATCTATATTCCCTTCCTTGTGGTTCCATTTCACCTGCTCTTTGAATTGATACTAATATATTCATTATGAGACTGTAATATTTCTTTTGGACATCCTGTGCCTCGATGAATAGTCCTGTGTGTAAGATTTCTTACTGCTAATATTCTCTGAACAGTTTCATGCAAGGTGTTGGGGCACTACGGGGGTTGGGATAGCATCAGGGGCTCCCCATGGGCATGTCTGGGGCAGCCTCGGGCACTGGGAACCTCCCTGGAGATGAGGATGTGCTGAGGCTGGGATGTGGGACTGGCTCTGGGGACCCATGGCCAGGCAGGGCAGAGCTGTGAGCTGGAGACCAGCCTGGTTGGGGCATTGCTGGTGCAGAAGCCACCATGGGGTGCCGGGCTGTGGGCAGGATGGGGGCAGCCCTGGGAGTCAGCAGGGACAGGCAGGGCTGAGGGTGCCTCAGGGACATAATGCAAGGCACCAAATGATGTCTTTTTTTCAATTCAGTCACAAAATCATAGAATCATTTAGGTTGGAAAAGACTTTTGAGATCATTGAGTCCAGCCATAAAACCTAGCACTGGGAAGTCCACTACTAAGCCATTTTGGTTGGAAAATATCAGATATTTTAAAACAAATTAATATAAAGCAAAAATGTATTAGAGAAGTCAATTACATATTTTAATTTAAGAAGATGTAATTGTTCCTGATACCTTTGATAGTCATCTTTTGTCATCATACCTTGGCACTTGGCCATAACTTCATACCTGCATTCAGAGACATGAAATTCAACGCTATACTTTGAGTAGATCATAATGGTATGATGAATTCAGTGCCTTAAACTTGCCCATTTTTCCCATCTCTGACTGATTTTTTGTTCCATTGTCTTCTTGGCTTCTGTACTTTTCTCACAGTAAACTTGTTAATTGCTGTGTGACCCTCTGCTGTGGGGTTCAACTGTCCGAGGTCCATGGCCCCAGTTTGTATGGCCCCTCTGCCCGACCTTGGCTCCAGTTCAGTGAGAAAATTCCTGTTGAGGTGTGAGAAAGCAGGCCAGCTGAAATTAAACTAGATAGGAAAAGTGAAAACAGATGGAAGTGCAACTGTTGAGGCAGCAACAGTTAACAGCTCCAGGACTCAAAGGGAAAAGTACTGACGTAAAACTGTTAAGACCTTTCTCTCCTGCCAGCTCCAGGGAACTGGAAGACAGTAACTCAGCAGCAGGGCAGGGTAGGGCAGGGCAGCCCATTTGGAGGAGCCTGGCCCTTCCCCAGCTGACCCACAGCTTGTCTAGACCATGAGGACTAAGCTGCTCCCAAAGGGGTTGCAAGCACATTAATACCTAACCTAGGAGCTTCCTAGTTGTCACATATATTATCCACAAATGATTACTTCATACCCCTCAGTTGTATCTTGCTGTAGAGTCTCTACTCGTGGTGAAAGTTGCCCAAACAAAGGGAAGAAAAAGGTTTTACTGGTTCTATGAAGAGACATTGTGTCCATGGTACAGCTAGCTAGTCCTATGAGAAATTAGAAAAAATGATTGTTATCCAGAAATTTCTAATGATCAACTGTAAAAACATAGAGAAAAAATTTAGAAAAGATAAAATGAGAGCATTTAATGTCTTTATGTGGCCATCTCGAATTCAAAACTGACAACTGAAAAAGTAAAGATATTTTATTTATTTTCAAAGTAGTGCCATTTTCAGAGAACCATAGAATACCAAGTTGGAAGGCACCTCAAGGATCATCTAGTTCAAGTGTTCAACGTAGAAATATAGGTTAAATAAGATGGCCCAGCTCCCTGTCAAGCTGAGTTTTAAAACTGTCCAATGTAGGGGAATCCACCACTTCCCTTGGGAGCTTATTCCAACATCTAATTGTTCTTACGGTGAAAAATTTTCTTCTGGAGTCCAATTGGAATCTCCCCAGGAGTAAATTGTACCTATTTATATTTTTATAATTAGGTATCCGGAAACATGAGATTCTCAGAATATCTAAATTCTCCAAATTTCTGTCAGCATGCTATTTCCCTTTCTTGAAACTAAGACCCTAAGACACAGCGACTGTGACTGCTCAGAAAGAAGGCATAGCAAGTTATTAAATCCTGTCCTTTAAATCCTACTCCAGACTTTACCTGGAACCCTGCCCTGATGTTCATGGATATTTCAAATTCATCCATATCGTATTATGAGGTTTAATGATAAAACTATGTTTATAAAGACAGATGCTATTACAGATACAAAAAAAATACTGTTAAACTATCCTTTAAAAGCAATGATATCAGGGAAAAATTAATATCTGGGATAAAGGAATGACAGAAATTACAAAAACTTTATTTCATGTAATGTGTTAGCTTCTCCCACATTCCCTTTTCACTGTGTAAGAACTTAAACTCCTTAATCCTTTTTTTCAAATTGGTATAATGCAAGGAGTATCTATGGATCATATATAATATTGACTTATTTAACTCAAAGCCAAAGTAAATCTTCCCAGAGCGAGATTTTTAATTATATGTGTAGTTTATACGTTCATATTCTTCAGAGCTAATGTTCTGAACAGCATAAATTTTCTCTCATGAGACTTCCGAATGGAAGGGATTAGAGTGTGCTTTACAAACACGAGATCCCACAACAACCTTATGACAACAATACTTCTGGTGTCTCTGCAGATGAAGTAAATGCATACAATGTATGTCACACAGGAAGCAGATGACAGATGATTTGGGATTCAGACGCCCAGACCCTGTCAGATTAGAATCTTTAAAAAAGAGAGAGTGCCAAAACAAGCAAATAAATTGGAAAGAGTATAAATAAAAATGCTGGGAGTTGTTTTATTTTAAAAAATTCAAACAAGATTATATGATTGCCTACCAGAATCTAATGTTCTCAGGTCAATGCAAGCAGAGTAATTTATCACATGAATGGAAGAATCAGGAACCCTCAAAAATATTTTCACCAGCTATCTCCTTTAGTCCCTTATTACGTTAGCTCTTCCAGTTTCTGCTGCTGCTAAAAATCATGGGATGCTGACATGTGACAACTAGTTTCTGCCAATCCAAGCAAACTGTAGTAAGCATGTTGTAATTTACAGTCCTGAGATGTTGACAGACTGGTTCACAAGCCAACAAAACATTTCTTTCTTTTGCAGCTTCAAAGCCTGAACGGAGGACATCGAGTTCTGTGAAAATCAGTGGGATGCTGGAAAGCTGAGGCATAAGCTAAGCTGTTGGTTACAGAGATGCTGGCCATCATTCCAGAGGGGATATCACAGATCTAACTTCAACAAAGCATCTGGCAACAGGGTTGTTTTCTACACAGGCTGTAAAAAATGGGCTGAGAAAGTTTTTCTTGGGGGCCTCAGCCTGGCGTCCAGCTGTGTGTCGTTTTTATGCACCACCAGTTCTGTACAATGGTAATATTTTATTCATGCATACTGTATTCTCTAATTCTGTACCTTGTGCAGGTGTTTTCCCAACAAGAAAAGCCTGTCCTCTTCAAATGTTGATATTTTGGGAAAGCATTTACAAAATTCTTCTGTAATCATACTTCTGTCAATTACATGAGACTGGAATCCTAAAAATCTCTCTAGCTCCCATTGAAACTCTTGCCTGGCAAATGCTGAACTTCTGCATGTCGAAACACAAAAAGCATAGATAATATGTTAATACTTTCAGATTAAAGAAAAATAAATCTTATTTTTGACCATGGGAAAACATTAACCTTAATTCTAAGCATCTAACCTCAGGACAATGGGAGATGACAAAGCTCGGGCAGAGCAAAGGTCATCACAGCGCAGCACTGAGTCTCCAGTGACAGAAAACTTCTGGATCTGAAAGAAAATTCACAGTGCTCTTGTGTTCACTCGGATGCTTAAAATACCAAGAATGATCTTTGTGAGTTCTGCTGGATCCTTCTTTTCAAACAGAATAATCCCACTTGCATTCAGCCCCTGCTCCAGCAACACCCCAGCAGGGCCAGGTTCCAGCTCCCACAGCCCTGTCCTGCCTGGCCATGTGAAGTGCTGGGGCTTGAGCTGTGGGCCCTGACTTGGAGTTGACCTGTGGATGAGTCACAACCCAGCAGAATGTTTTGTTTTTCCTATTGGCTTCAGGTTCCGGAGGCAGAACCTGCCCCACCTATGTCTCTGCTGTCACTCATGTGATCATGGGTGGGGTGGTGAGCAAGGCCAGGGCTACTTTAACCAGAAGCTGATCATTTGGAGTAGCTTCCTGTTGAGTGTGGCTTCTGTTGGGGCTGGTTGTATCTTGCTGAGCTCTCTTGGTGGTGTCCTTCCATGTGAAGGGCCCCTGAGGAGCCATCTCTGTCTGTTGTATCCAGCAGGCCATGCTGGCACCACAGTGGGCAGCGGGGGAGCTGGCCCACAGGAACCTCTGGCAGGAGTGTTTGAGAGAAGACTCCTGAGGGGCTGTTGGTGAGTTCAGCGTTGGCCTGTGTGAGCAGGAACTGATGGCAGCATAAAATGGTGGTGGCTGAACCTGCACAACACCATGGGTCCAGGGAGCTGCCCAGGACTGGGGTTGCCCCAGTGCCCTGAGGCCACCCTGCTCCTCGCTGGGAGGTGGGACAGGCCTGGCTGCCAGACCTTGCCATGACAGACCCCCAGGAAGCCCCCACTGTCCTCCCAGTCCTTGTACCAGCTGGGTGGTTTCTCCCTTGGTGTTACGCAGCCTCAGAGGCTTGGGCTGTTGACGGACGCCCTGTTGGTGTGCTCTTCAGCTCTTCTGCCCAGATGCAACCACGGGAAGGTGTCCTGCATGACAGATTCTGAGTGTAACGTGGTTTAAGTTCTGCACCATGTACTGCAGCAGGTCTCTTCCAAAAGAAGACAACTTTTTTCATGTGGAAAGTCCACAGAGAGAGATGCAACACAGAAATAATAATCGTTAGCAGCCAAAGAGGTTGGTTTTCTTTAATACAGGGTCTGTTTTTTATCACAGCTGTTACATTAGCACCCCACAATCTACTTGCATCCTGTTGGCTCTACAAATAGAGCTCTGCAGATGTTTGCTATTATCCACAATTTAGAAACTATTTCACCAAAGAAAAAATCCCTGGGAATTAATCACCCTCTTTGTCAAAGGGCCCTTGAAGAAGCAAAAATGTCAGAATGATGGCAAACAAACATAAATTTGCTTGCAAGTCCATCTAAAACCTTCTAACATTGTTCTAACAAATATTAATTTATGTTTAATTAATTTTTTTTCACCATGCAGGCATATTACAGCCCATGTACAGT
Organism: Brachypteracias leptosomus; assembly: GCA_013401335.1. Lineage (NCBI taxonomy): Eukaryota > Metazoa > Chordata > Aves > Coraciiformes > Brachypteraciidae > Brachypteracias > Brachypteracias leptosomus. Next base: position 8,300 of record VYZX01010056.1, on the reverse strand, counting down.
GTGTCTACAAAAACCCTCCACTAGAAAGAGAAAGGAAATACTACATTATCCAGTGATACATGGACATGTGCAGACCAAGGGTAACAAATTAACCTATTCAAATTCAAGAAGTGTATTCAAGTAGTGGTCATCATATGCATGGTGACATACAACTTGCATAAACTAAATGGGATTATTCTTGTGTGGTTAATGAGATCTAGAGGCACTAAAATTACAGGGGTCAGTATTAAGAAGTTATTTTACCCACATTTAATCTGATACGGCATCTTAACCTGAAACTGCAAGATAATAACCTTAGAAACATAGAACTGTGGAGTTCCCAAAGAAAGAATAAGGAAGCTACAGAAAAACTAGAATTACATTTTGTCCCAATTCCTCCTGCAGATGTTGCATAGTATCTCATTGACAATATGTTTTCCATATATGTGAAATATAGCCTAGGGAGGGGCAAAATCACATTTTTCATGGTATCAGGATAATAATGCATAGTAAATTATTTAAATAAGATGAACTTGATTTTTTTCTTGCTTTGCTTTTGTGTACAATTGTTTTCTTCAAAATATTTCAGTCCATTTATCCTTTACATACCTGGAAAATTGTATCTGCATAATTTCTAGCCTTCATTCGGAGCACACAGTTGATTGTGAATAGTGACTGACTGCTTTGGCTGGCAGGATCAAATGAAATCAAAAACCAAGTTGTAATACAAATGCCTGTTTATTACATTTTATGTCAATAACTGTGATATTTATGTAAATTTGCTTTGGTAGAAATGTATTTTAAGCAAATTGATTAAAAATGAAAACTATTAGCACCTCATTATTCACCCTATACTGAATACAATGATTAGCAATTGAATAATTAGAAAACTCTACTAGCTCCTTAGCTACTAAAGCTGTCTCCCCGATTGCAGAGGCATAAGTAATTTCTTTAGATGAAAATTATATAAAATAACATTATTGGCTGGACTTTTCACAAGGAAAATTTCCATGTTACAGAATAAGTGCAATAAGAATGAAGTCATTTATATGAAAATGCAGTATTTCAAACTAGAAAGTTTTAGTCTAGTCTTTATAATTTGTTTGTATTTGTCATTAATTTTGGGGTAAAATATGGATAAGTTCTAACAGTATTCTGTCAATGTTTCCAAGGTAGTGTAGGTATCACAGGAGAAAAGACCTTGGGCATCATTTTTGTAGATTCCTCCCTTTCATGTTAGACACCCCTGCTTCGGTTGTGTTTATCTCCCCTTGACCAATGCAGTCTATTTCTAAATATGTAGCCTAACAGCTGCTTGTTAGAACTAGTGATTTTTGCACTCCAGGTGCTAGTTTTGGCTTTTGAGAGGATTTTATTACAGGACTTTAGGTTATCTCTTAAAGCTGCAGTGCACAGGCACCTCACTTTCTTTTCTGTGTGTTTCAGTTTCTCTGTCTCCAAAACAGGAAAATACTTTAAAATCTTCTGAGAATTTTGCTTTATAGAAGCAAAGCACCTATTTCATTAACGTCATCAAAGACCTTTTCAGTGCATTGATCTGATCCCTACAGTCTGCTCTATCCTTTCATTAAGTCCTTTCTCAACCATCTTTCTTTGGAATCTCACTCTTTATCTCATGTGTGAGGGTGTAAGGACTAGGTGACAGCTACAGGTGAGATAGGTGTCAGTGGGTTTGCTGCCAAAGCTACTGGAGCAGGTGAGGGTCTTTTTAAACTCATAAAACTTAATGAGAAAGTGTGTTCTAGTTTAACTTCACATCTGGTGTGGGCTCAGAGCATGAGGCATGCAAGCCCTTCACTCCATATCACTGGGAGACATTCAGAAAGGCTGAGTGATAATAATGGAAGCTTGCTCTCAGATTCTGGATTCTGCACCATTCCATCAAGTTAAGGAAGAACTTCTTGCCAAATGAGTTGATGTAAATTCCAACAGCATTACTTCTTTGGCTGCAACCATCTTTCTTCATTAAAGAAAAACAAAACTTGCAAACACAGACACTCAGGTTTCCAGGCCACATCTAAAACTCATCAAGATGTACAAGTAATTTTTGTTTTAATTACTCTGAATCTGGTCCTTAAGAATTCACTAAGAACTTTGTTCATGTGTCATTTCAACTTTTTGCCTGTCTACCAACTCAAACAGCAAGGTTCCTATTTGCATCTGCTGCACACCAAGAATACTTCCAAATTTCTCTGACCACACTGTCACTAATGTGTTTTGACTTAAAGTACACCACCAGCTCTGTTAACTAACATTAATTTAAAGCATATTTTCTTCTGTTTTCTTGTTCTTTCCTCCTAGATGCTGAATATTTTTGCTAGGAAATGATGTGGCCAAACTGGGGACAAAATGACTCTTTACATTTCCTCTGAATGTCCCAAAAATACTATGACTCTGTTCTGGTTCCTATGGTCAGAGTGATGGGCAGGTTTTCTGGCAGCCACCAGAAGAGTGAAAATTGAAGCATAAATAAACACCTTGCACAGGAGAGCTCCCTAATGTTTCATGCATTTCTTTTGCATGAATTATTCTCTTGGAGTTTCACACTATATCAAATCAGTGTTGCAACACACTGAAAATCACTGCAGTAAGCATAACAAATTCAGATCTGAAAACCACTCCTCAGCTGAAGTGCAATTGTTAAGTGGTGCAAAAACTAATTTTAATATCTCTCTAAGCTTTTTTTGAAGAAGAAGAAAAAAAAAAAAGACTGCATTATTTAGCCCTTAAAGACTCAACTAACATCATGGGCACCAGTCTGGTAACTGACAAATGCCAAAAAACCCACCAAAACAAGAAAATAAACCGAACCAAAACCAATCCACAAAGATAATTTCCAATAAAAATAACTGCAATGCCAATTCTGTTTCACTAAGCTAAAAGCTGAAAAGCCACATTTCAAATTTGGGTAAGGTTGTTCCTATGTTACTTGTATTCCTTGAAGTGAATAGCGTTCATTTTAGATGCAAAAATTCAGTTTAACTCCCATCCTGAGAAAAATACAGAAACTTAGAGCCTTTCAAGCTTACTTTGCAGTACATGTCCATGTGGAAAGAGCAGATGGGGACTTTTTCACCTAAAAAGTCAAAGCTTTTAGCTGCTAGTTAAGAAGGCTATGGCTGGGTGACAGCGTCTGTCCACCTGCTTATGGCTGAGGCCAGGTACATTACAAGGAGGTCATGGATCTGGTGGAGTTGTGCCAACAGGTCCCTGTTGTGTGGGTGTCAAGAGCGGCTGTGGCAGGATGGCTACAGGGATGGAGACTGCAAGAAGGTGCTGCCGACACCAGAGGTGTTGCTCCAGGATCTGATGGACTCTGCCTGACAGCCTGGGTGTGGTGTGAGAAGGGATCCAACGTTAGTATCCTGTGTAATTACCTATTATGCTGTGTAATTACCTGTAATTGTCTATTATTTATAAAATGCCATATGCATAGAGTTTTATTTAAACTTTTCTATGGCAGCATAGTCCTATTCTTGTCAGCATTTCTAGTGTAGAAAGCACTTCCTTTAGGTACTACCACATCAATCTAGACATTAAACTTGTTCTGACATAACTTCTTGGTCATCATTTCATCCTCTTAAAACAAACAGATCAAAACCAAAACATATAAACAGAATGCTTAAAACATGAAAACTAAATATTGATTATTCTAAAAGGAAACTTTGGCAGAAATGTATTTTAATTTCACTTAGCCTATAATATCTCTCCTCTATATAGCTCAGATGGCAAAGATGCAACAAAAATACCCATGATCAACCATGAGAATCAATATCCAGTCTATACTGGATAATATGTAAATGTTCTCAATTTAATTTTCAAATGATGTAGTACCAAGATGTAGGAGGTTCTAAATATAAGTGATATATTATAAACGATAAAGTAAACTTTAAAATAAACTCAGACAAAACCCCCAAAATTTTATTTCTGTGAATATGCCCAAAGACCACCAGGTGTCTCTGTAATATAAGGAATGTAAAAATGTAATGTTTAAGGGAAAAAAAAATCTCCAGCCCACAACCCCCCTTCCCTTCCAAGGATCAGTTCAAGGATCAGTTCAAGCTGCTTCCTCAAGTTATGAGGGAAGGTGAAATGTTAACACGGGATCAGCCAACTTCCACTGCCAGTGTCAACAGAGTTAACGCCACCGCAGTGATGTTTTTAATTCACATTCTACTTCATGTTGTGCCTTGTACAAACTGCAAACATTCTCATGCGAAGCACGCAAAAAAATCCCGAGGGCACCAGAGCATGTGCAATTATCTCTTCTTCTAATTACACCCTAAATTATTTCACTACAAGTTTATCACTAGTTTGAATTTAACTATGATTAATGACAACCGTATTACTGGTTTAGATTACTAAGGGACTGGAAAGGCTGAGAGCCCTGGGGCTGTTTAGCCTGGAGGGGAGAAGACTGAGAGGGGATCTGATCAATGTTTATAAATATCAGAAGGGTGGTGTCAGGAAGATGGGACCAGTCTCTTTTCAGTGGAGCCCAGTGAAAGAACAAGGGGCAACGGGCGCAAACTGGAACACAGGAAGTTCCACCTCAACATGAGGACAAACTTCTTTACCATGAGGGTGACGGAGCACTGGAACAGGCTCAGAGAGGTTGTGGAGTCTCCTTCTCTGGAGAGAGTCAAAACCCGCCTGGACATGTTCCTATGTAGCCTGTCCTAGGTGAACCTGCTTTGGCAGGAGGGTTGGACTGGATGATCTGCATAGGTTCCGTCCAATTCCTACTATTCTGTGATTCACCTTGTGAAACAGGTTTAGGCTGTACCCGTGGGAATTCACCAAACCAGCTGCAGAGGTACAAACCCACTGCCACAGATAGAGCCTATAGAGCAGTTCAGAGAAATCCTGTAATGGCAGAGAAACAAACAGCACCAATACAAACCATTTAGAGCAGCAGCACTTTGCCTATTGTCTATTCCACAATTCCACACTGAATGATATGGTCATTGAGGTTCTTGCTTGTGATAGTCCTTGTGCTACAATGAAGACACACTCTGCAGCTGGCAGGTACTACAGGTCCAGAGATGTGGTTTGTAGAATGTTACAACACAAGAAGCATTTGGTCACAAATGGGCACTTACCACTTTCAAATTAAAGCGTATATCCTCCCTCCCCCTTCACTGCCACAGTCCATCTAGTTCATGTGAAAAGGCACTTGAGTAGTATTTATTTAGATTGGTGGTTTGCTTAGCCTGCCTTTGACAGCAGTTCTTTTTTGTGAGCATTGTGTTCTTAACTGTTTGGTAACGGGGAAATGCCAAGGAGGTGAATATTCTCCAAGTACAGAACACTTGTACCTTTTTTTGAGTAATAAGAAACATATTTTTCTATACTTTCAAAAAGAAATCTTTTTAAATTTTGAAGTTACTAAGTTAATTCTGGGACTACTCCTACTAAAGTTAAAATATCTGTAATTCCTGCTTTTTATTCAGTACTTCGCAGGATTTCAACAGTATTCTCTGTGCTTTTTGCTTATTATTCTTCTTTGCCTTTTTTTCTCTCCAAAGTCATCCCTTTGCTTCTCTAGTTATCTTTCTTATACTAAATTTTAGTAATCTATTAATAGCAATCTATAAATCCCCTATTTTTTCCAAATGAAATGTTCAAAGTAAAAATAATATGAATACAAAAAACCCCTTGAGATTTCTGTAGACCTCATCCACCATTATCCTATTTATCTTTTGCACGTCACACGCTTTTCCCACGATACTGTGTTACTTGGCTTCCCTGCAAGAACTATCTTTTAGAAGTATATGGGATCTTAGGCAGTAAAGCTGAACTATAAATCATATACATAAATACAGCATAGTCTTGTGTATGTGGGTGTACACAGATTTAGTTACAAAGCAGTAAATACACAGGGACTCCTTCAATTTCCAAATAACACAGCTCAAGGATAGAGTACAGGCTGGCAGAAGATGACTTTGTCTTGCAAAATGCAACAGTTAGAGCAATCATGTTCCATTATTTGCAGAGAGAATAAACTTCAAAAATGACAAATACATAAAAGATGTGCAAATAGCTTTATTCAAATCTATAAAAAAACATAGAAAATGTTCCTTTAAAAGTTATTTAAAGCCAACTGTGAACTGTCAGATTTAGAGAGCAGGATTATACCAATTTAACAGTTACTTGTCTATTTCTATTTTCTCCCATATGGATTTTCCACTAAAGGACTGATGGGATAAATTGTTTTCATTGTCTCAGTCTAGACAGTGGCTAGATTAGGATCAAAGCAGATGCCAGCTTTGGTCAGGCATACAGACTCTGCTTAGCTAGCTGTGGTACATAGGAAGTGAAACGCTGTGGAACAGAAATCCTCTGTATTCAGGGAATAATTCTTGTTTATCCAATACAACTGTTGGCAACTTATTAGTTTTCCTATTGACAGGGGCAGAAGGAAGACAAAACAAAATTGAAATAGTCTTATCAAGATGGGTAATGCTGCACAATCTTCCAATGAAATGCGGGTAAGAAAAAGATAATGTCTAACACAGGCCAGAGTCTGACACTTTCGAATTCTTAAGTGAAGTCTTGACCTATTTCTCAGCCAATGAATCTATATTAGCTTGCTTTTCCAAAGGACTAGACAACGCTGGTGATCATTTGATGAATCCAATATGCAATATCCATAAGGCACCAAGTGAAGGGGAGGTCCTCACCGTATCAGTAATGAAGGTAATGAACAGCCAGTGTATTTTTATTGCTAGAGAAGGAGAACATGCATCTATATATGTGTAGATACACACACGTGCACACAGACAGGCAGCATCCCAAAAGTGAGGCAACTGCTGTGTTTTCTTCATTAGAAGAGACTTGAACATTGAATCATAGAATCATAGACCTGCCTCAACTGAACTTTTAAAACCAGTTTTCTCAGCTGGTTTCTCTACTCTTCCAGAACCTGCAGATCTGTATTGAAAGAAAAAGATGCTAGTTGAAGATAGAATAAGTCTGTAACAGGCTTAAAATAAGGAGGAAAGCTAAAGAGAATGACACAGACATTAAACAAGCGAGAGCACGCCCGTGTTTTTCATGTGCTGAAGGAGGGTTGCTGACACAGCAGTATGAGCAAGTGGTACGGGACGAGCTCTACCCATGGAAGACAGCTGGCAATGTGACAGGTGCTACATGTTTTTCTGCTGAAACTCACTTTGCAAGGAACCAGAGCATTGATATTACTGAAGGAGAGAGTCTGGCAGGCCCCAGCTCTTGAAACCACCGAGTAAGCACAGAATCACAGAATAGGAGGGGTTGGAAGGGACCTCTGGAGATCGTCTTGTCCAACCCATCAAAGCAGGCTCACCTAGAGCAGGTTACACAGGAACACGTCCAGGCAGGTTTTGAAGGTCTCCAGAGGAGTCTCCACCACCTCTCTGGGCAGCTTGTTCCAGGCTCTGGCAACCTCACAGGAAAGGAGTTTTTTCTGGACTCACGTGGAACTTCATATATTCTAGCTTGTGCCTGTTGCCCCTTGTCCTATCACTGGGCACCCCTGAAAAGAATCTGGCCCCATCCTCTGGACATCCCCCTTCACATATTTATAAGCATTGATCAGATCCCCTCTCAACCTTCTCATCTCCAGGCTAAGCAGCCCCAGGACTCTCAGTCTTTCCTCGTAAGAGAAGCTCCAGTCCCTCAATCACCTTCGTACCCCCTCGCTGGACTCTCTCCAGCAGTTCCCTGTCTCTCTTCCTCTGGGGAGCCCTAACTGGACACAGTACTCTAGAGGCAGCCTCACCAGGGCAGAGTAGAGGGACCTCCCTCAACCTCCTGGGGAGCTGACAGCCTCAACACACGCCGCATCCAGTCACCATGTCAGGGTGTTACAATTGCCGCATTCCCACCCTCCAAGTGCTCCTTTCAGCGGTGCGGAGACCCGGTAACTCGACGGGGGTGAGAGGGTGGAGTGGCTGCCCCCGGGCTAAGCCCGGCGGCCGTTACC
>VYZX01010055.1:542-16889 GCA_013401335.1 Brachypteracias leptosomus | reverse complement strand
CTTTTCATTCCTTTATTCACCTAAACATTGACTGCCTGTTTGTATTCCTTTACCTTCTGTGGACCTATAGAATAGCTGTAGTGTTAGCAATTATTTATGGGAGAGCTGCTGATGCATATGACAAGAAATAGTGCTAATGGTGATGTCTGTTAGCCTGTAAAATAGCTCCCTCAAGTAAACCAGCGGAAGTCTTATCACTTCGATGTTTTAAAACCATTCTGGACAAAGCACTGTAAAATATACTGCAGGGAACAATCTTGGAGTGGCAGCAAGATTAAGTAATAGATTTCTCTCTTGTTCAGCCTCGCAAAAAGCTGTGTGAGAATATTCAGGGTACTCCAGGGATGTGCTGGTTTGGCTTGTCCTTTTGGGGTTCTCTGCTGGCAGTGCTCCTGTACAAACACTAGGTTACATTTGTCTTTGGGGAGATAGAGAGGGAGAGAAAAGGGGGAAAGATTGAGTGTGAGAACATGTTATGTTGCACATATGGCCTTGACCACTCTGTCTTTCGGACATTCCCCTTCTCTGCCCCTGTGCTAGTTATCAGTCTCATATAGCAAACCTTTCCACTTACTAAAATCTTTTTTGGCTCTGATCAGTCTCACATTCACCCAACAGTTCTGACAACCCAGTGCTTTTCCTTTTTTTAGCTTCACTTCCTTGTATGTTGCTGCCAGAGTCACTGGTAAACCTACGGTTGGCTACTGAGAAAAGGCTGGCATGCTCAAGCCCAGTAAAGCACCATGGTGGTTTTGTACAGATTTGGACAAAAATGGACATGAAGAGATTAACGGTTCATAGACTTATGCCACAGTGTGAAAAGCTTGCTTTAAACTAAGGAGCAGAGAACATAAGGGTCATGGTGATTAGTCTGTGCTAATTTGACGGGGAATGATAAACTTGGTAAATAATGATACTTTTCCACTCTCTATTTTATTATACACCTTTAAATCAGGTTAAGGTTAGCTGGACTGGAGCAATCATCATAAACCATGTTTAGTTAGGCAGGGTCCTGCACTAAAATAGTGTTCTGAGGCAAAAGGGGGGTTATTAATTTCATTTCTACACTTCTGAATAGATGGTACTTGAGCTTGGAGTAGTTCTCCTATCCAATTTTGCCTGAATTCTCTTTTGAAAATATCAAATATCTAGAGCAATGCAGCTTCTGCTGTTGCCCTTGCAACTCTATTCTGCATATTATAATGTTATACTCTGTATAACGACTTCTCTCCTGCGCACTTTCTTAGAAATCAGACCCTTTTTCTTTTCCCTGGCACCCTGTTCACCCACCCAACCCCTTGTTAAGGGACATTCCAGCCCCCTTCTGTACATTCAACAGCCCTGCCTCAACAGGTCCAGGGAAATGGTTATTCCCTTCCACTCAGCCGTCTCGAGGCTGTAGAGGCTGTATCTGAGGTACTATGTCCAGTTTTGAGCTAGAAAGATACAGACAAACTGGAGAGAGTCCAGCAGAAGACCACCTAGATGGTCAGGGGGTTGCACAAGATGAGGCTGAAGGAGCTGGATTTTTCAGCCTGGAGAAGGTAAGGCTGAGAGGACCTAACTCTTCTCTACTACTGCTGCTATTACTGCTAAAGGGGGTGTATAGCAAAAGGACAAGAGGCAAAGGTCACTATTTTGCAACAACAGAAATTTCAGTTTAATATAAGGAAAAATTTTCACTATAAGTGTGGCGAAAACACAGGAGGAGTGGTTCTGGGGAGATGTGCAAGCCTCCTATAATTTGGTAGTTGGCCCTGCTTGGAGCAGAAGTGTCCCTTCTGATTTAAATTAATCTATTATTTTATGATTTTTAATTTTAAGATGTGGCTGGCTATTTTGGTGTTCAGGTAAAAGCTCAAAAACTCCTCCCAAAATGTTGGTTAGGCTCAGCAGCCAGTGTCATTTGGGAAACTCTGGTTTGCATTCTCTTCTGTGCCTCAGTTCTTCACTTGTTGCACCATACACAAAGTTCAGCATTGTCATGCTCCTCAAATACTTGGAAATGAGAAATTAAATACAAATGCTTTCTGTAGAAGTGAAATTTTAGGTAGGAATCCCACACACATACAGTCTTTGGAAAAGTTAAAACAGAATTTATTATTTTATTGTTTGGCATGCTGACTTTCTGTCTGTCAAAATGACTCTTGCTGATTCCACTGCCTCCCTGAAGACAGAAAACAAAGTTGACTAACGCCTGCCAGGCAGGCAGCTCTAGAGCTGTCATTTGCATTTTCTCAGTGGAAAATTGAAATTTGTTGTCAAACTTGAAATTTCTCATGGCAAAAAATTGTTTTAGGTAGGACATTCCTTAGCTGACTCCTAATAAGAATATATTCTTTTTCCATCTCATCCACTTAGACCTAAAATGATTACAGCTCTTGTCATAAACTTACCAGACAATATAACATAATAGATCTCCTGCCAGAGTCAGGTCATCTAGGTTTTCCCTTAATATTATTTAATAATAATTGTTAAAGTGTGCAGTTAAAGGTAAGTGGAAGCTACTATTTATTTCAGCTGTGGCTAGAGTTTGCCCCATGACTTAAGGAAAGTTATTTAAAATTATAATTTGCAAAATGAAAATACCCTTTTCTACTCAGAAGGAGAAGCAGCATCTTAGCCTTGAAGGTCTGAGTCAGGTGCAGTTTGTAGCCCTGGCTGTTTCAGCTCTTCTTCTCCTGCCCTCATTTGATAGGAAGGCATCACTCATCTAGGAAAGATACTGTAGATAGGAAGGCAATGTCAGCTGATGAGAATTTGTTTTGCTGATATTGCTGGATGGATCGTAATCCACCAGCTTGTTGCCAGAGGGTCTTGCCCTTTGGTCTTCAGGGTCATTTGAATCCTGCTGAAAAAAATTCTGCTTCTCTCTTCAATCCCATGAAACTCAGCTGCTGTTTCCCTACATCCTGGACTCTACTGCTTCATGCATGATGTTGGTATAGCTGATAATCACTTTCCTACCTGTCTGAAAATTGCTGAGGTAATGGTCTTGCTCCTGCCACCAGGCTCTGGCAGAAACAGTATTAATGACAATCTTCCTGCTGATATGAAATAGCTTGTGCTGTCCAAATCTGACTGTTTCCAGGAATCCACTTCATCAATAAACTCCTTTAGACCCCAAGAAACCTGGTGATGCTCAGGCATGGTCCTTGGAGAAGGCCCTGAAAATTCAACCTTGCTTCTCATCTTACTAGAGTAAAGCACGGAAAAGGTCCCCATGTTAGAGGGAGGCGGTCGGGGACGTAGGGGTAGGTGTGTTCCCCTTCCAAAGCTATTCTGCAGAAACCTTGCAGTGTTTATATTTCCTTCCTCGGATCTGCTTCCTATGGGAGCAACAAATTAGCCACAGGAATGGAGTGGGTCCTGGCATAGCGTGCTTAGACCCACTGACAGAACAAAAGACTTTACCTGGAAGATCGGCATAGCTGGCTGAGTAACAGTTGTCTAATATTTCAGGGACAAACCTGAGACTCTAATTGAAATGCATTCAATGGCTGGAGTTCAGCCCTTATTAGGCATGAATCCACATTGTAAAGTGAACCAGCTTTGCACTTGTTTTGTCCCAGCTGGCATCTCCTGCCTGAGAAAGGCCTACTGCTGTGGTAAAAGGTATTAGAATAATAATAAACCCTATCCATCGAAGTATTTGATAAAAGAGCTTTCTCATTTCCTCTCTTTACCTTGTTTTCCTTTCTTTCTCTTTCTTTCCCTGTCCCCTCTATTGTCTGATTATTCTAGACAACTGTGTCTGACAGCCGAGAGGGGTTGGTTGTGGTCATAAAAGCATTTGTGAGGCTAGTGGATAGCAGCATATGAGTCTCACATACCCTGGTGTTGGCTGGCAGCAAAGGGACCATCTACGCTAATTAAGTACAGCATAGCTTTGTTTTGCATGCCCTCAATCTCTTCCAACTGCTGACTTTGTTTCGTCTCCTGGAGTCACTTCAAGATATTCACCTCCTCCTGACAATCCTCTATCCCCACTCCCACCGTTTCACTCCCACCCCTCCAGAGCCCTTGCATGGGACTTGAAAGATCCACGTTCAAGGCCCTGCTTAACTATAATTTTTTTGTATGCCTTTGGGTTTTTTTGGCCACTGCCATCTGTGAGTCAGCTCACCATCTGTACAGTGGGGGAGTAATTCTGCTTGGTCCATGTTTCTGTGTGTACCTCTTAGGAAAAGGGGCTTCCTCCAGCTCTGAGCTGTGTTCACCTGGAACAGCCAAGAAAAGGCTCATACCCTGCACCTCACAGCAGGCTTCTGCCCTTCTGTATCCCCTCTGGTCATCACGTTGACACAAACAACCCCAGTTCCTGATGGGCTTCATGGCACATATGAAATAGGTGAAGTACAGCAAAGGATGGATCTTTTTTCTTTAGTGCAAAGGTGTCTCTCCTGCCCTGTCTCAAAGCTGTTCATCTTGCCTTCCTTCAGAACCCTGCTCTGTGATCAAGGGAGCTTTGTGTCATGTTTCACTGATGCCTAGTTGAGGCATCCAGACTGGGACCACTGAAGAGAAAAACCTCCATTTGTTCTAAAGGCATCCCTCCAAATCTCATCACAAGCAATCAGACAAGTTTGGCAGAAAGAGCCCTTCCTTTTGTGTTATAAACAGAAAGAAATAATATACCATCTAAGCTCCTAACCATGCTTAAATTTGTTTATTCTGATGCTTCCCTCAGCACATGTCATCAACAAAAGATCTGTTAGAGTATTTTTCTCTTTCTAACTATCTTTCTGTCTCTATTTTTAATTATATCAGAATTACATGATTGCTACTGTAAATTAGGTTTGCCTGAAGAGTATCCACCATGATGACTGTATTTTCATACCTTAGCATAAGCCTTTTGGCTTACTACAGCATTAAAGTCTTGAAATGCAGTACTCTAAAGGCAAAATATCCCGAAAAATAATGATGTGTCTGAAACGGCAACTCATCTGCACCTAGATATCCCCTATATCTGAAGGTAACGCATTAACAAAAACTATAAAATGACACATGAATGTATAACAAATGAATCTGGAATAGAAAGGAATTAATGTGTTCTAACTACTCTGGTTAATATTATAGAGTGAATTTATTTTTTGTCTGATACTTGAGTGATTCCATATCACAACCTGAAGACTAGATTATTGATGCAAACAAAAAGAACTATCCCTGGTTTCTCTGAGAAGCTGTGGTGGGTTGACCCTGGCTGGATGCCAGATGCCCACCAAAGCTGCTCTATCACTCCCCTCCTCAGATGGACAGGGCAGAGAAAATATAATGAAAGCTTCATGGATCGAGATAAGGACAGGGAGATCACCCACCAACTATTGTCATAGGCAAAACAGACTTAACTCAGGAAAATTAACTTCATTTATTACTAATTAAAAAGAGAGTAGGGGGTCATGGTCAGTTCATCACACATTGTCTCTGCCACTCCTTCCCTCTCACACTCTTTCCCTGTTCCAGCATGGGGTCCCTCTCACATGAGTCAGTCCTTCAAGAGCTTCTCCAACATGAGTCCTTCCTACAGGCTACAGTTCTTCATCAACAGCTCCAGCGTGTATCCCTTCTATGGGGCATAGTCCTTCAGGAACAGACTGCTCCAGCATGGGTCCCCCACAGAGTCATAGGTCCTGCCAGGAGCCTGCTCCAGCACAGGCTTCCCATGGGGTCACAGCCTCCTTTGGGCATCCACCTGCTCTGGCATGGGGAACTCCACAGGCTGCAGGTGGATATCTGTTCCACCGTTAACCTCCATGGGCTGCAGGGAGTCAGCATGCCTCACACTGGCCTTCACCACAGAACCCAGGGAAATCTCTGCTCCAGCACCTGGAGCACCTCCTCCCCATCCTTTTTCACTGAGCTTGGTGTCTGCAGAGTTATGTCTCTCACATTTTTTCACTCCTCTCTTCTGGCTGCTGCTGGTGTCACAGAGTTGGTGTTTCCCCACCTTCTTAAATATGTTGTCACAGAGGTGCTACCACTGTCACTGATTGGCTCGGCCTTGGCCAGCAGTGAGTCCATCTTGGAGCCGGGTGGCATTGGCTCTATTGGACATGGGGAAGCTTCTATCAGCTTCTCACAGAAGCCATGCCTGTGTCCCCCCCACTACCAAAACATTGCCACACAAAAGCCAATACAGAAGCTTATAAAGTCTTAGAACAAACCCTGAAAAGTAGTAATATTCATAAAGACAAAGAGCAGAACATGAGTAGCTTCGGGCCAGCAGAACTAAAGCAGTTTTGGTGTACAATTGTAAAGGAATCATGCATGGAAAAGACTTAATCTTCTGTGCACAGGTAGTAAGTTAGAAGGCTTGAAGCAGAAGCATGTTCTGATTGTGGAAGCTCCTGCCTCTCTTTGCAAAGAAATACAGAACTCACACCCACTCTGGGGGAGGCAGGCATCCCCATATTGCTTGTTGAGTCCTTGAAGCATCAAGGAGCAGGATACCCTATGCTGCAGCAAATCCTTGCCTGTTGGCAGTGTAGCAGCTTTCAAGTCCCAGACCAATAGGAGTTCAGAAGTAACCAGAGCCCAGCCTGGGGCAGCTAATAGGTAATATCTGAATATCTGCTGATATCCAAGTATCTGCAGGAGCTCAGAATCCCAAAACATGATAGCATACCTTTTACTATAAAAACACTAAAATTAAGAGTTCTGGCATGGTTGATGATCAACTCTGAGCATTGCTGATAGAAGAACACTGAATCATGTTCTACCACCTATTTGTTAGAAAGGTACCACAAAACTGAACAGGATGGAGAGAAGAGTCACAAAATGTAATTCAGAGACTGGAGGTGGAGAAAGAACAAAAGAGCCTGCTGCCTTTCAGGGAAAGGCTTAAGGAGCTCAATCTGGTTTAGTTAATCAAAAATAAGATTGAGAAGCAGTGTGGCTACAGGGCATAATTACCCACATGGGGAGAAAATACTGGCTACCAAAGGGATCTTTAATCTAGCAGAGAGAGACATAAAAAGAACAGATTACCAGAAGGTAGAGCCCAGCAAATCCAACGTGGTAATGGGGCACAACTTCTTAGAAGCACAGCTGATTAATCACTGGAACAAAATACTCAGGGAAATGGTGGGTTCTCCATCTATGTAGTCAAGCTGAATGCCTCTCAGTAAGATCTGCTTTCAACAGGAGATACCAGACTCTGTAAGAACACTCCCAGTGAAAATCTTTGGCCTGTGTTGCACTAGGCCAGTTTTGGACTCTTCTTTCATCTCACATCCACTTTCTCTCAGCATGTCTTATGCACAAAGACTCTCAACCTCACACCAATAATGCTGCTTTCTTACCTTAAATTTGCCACTTTTTCTGCTGCTTCTTCCATGGCCAGTGCTGGAAAGAAGTCTTGGATGCCCAGCCTTTTGCTGCTACTGATCTCCATCCTCTCCTTTGTCTGGATATCTGTCCTTATTTTCCTCAGGCCAAACTATGACATCACTCCACTTTGCTCCCTACAACCAGCTCCCTTTGCATGCATCCCTACAAAAGCTGTCTGTGCTACCAAACAGCAGAAGGAACAAGGGGCAAGGAGCTCCAGGACAAAATCTGTCACTCTCTGCTCCCGCTCACAGGCCACCAATGCTTCCCTCCTGAGATTGTCCTTCCTGCAGTGGCAGCTACTCTCTGAGGGACATACAGATCCAGAAAGGGCTTCCCAGGTAGAACTCCTCTTGTGCTACCACCCACCTTACAGCATTTGGCCCTGGGGAAGTGTCTGCTTTGCCCCTGCTTTGCCTTCCCATTCCCATCCCAGCAGTCTGACCTGCAGCAGAGGAGTCAGTCTCACTCCCACTCTCTATTTACCAAAGTAGTTCTTCCCCTTTTTATATCCAACCCACACATGTTGCTTATCTGGTAATATATTCACAGCCACAGTTGGAGCATTTGTAACCTGCAGAGCCTGTGCCAGTCTGGAGACAGAAGATTTCTCTGAATTGATACATCTTTGTAATAAAATGACCCACCTGCTGGCATTTCAAGGCAAATGTGCTTTAAGGGTGGCTCCTTTGGTGAAGCCCATTTGTCAAGAATGGTGCAAAGCTCCAGACTCCCACCAGAAGCCTTACTAAGCCATGGCAACCAACTCACATTAATTTCTAAAAATGCTTTTTGTCAGCTTTTAGCTTGCAAAGCAACTTTAGCTTTTCCTCCAAGGAGTGTGACATGGCTATCTATGCATTTATCAGCATCATCATGGACTATTAGAAGCAACCATATCTGGGCCTCAGTTTAAGGTTGCCACTCAATTCCAGCTGGTACGAAATATTGCCTTCTGTATAGTTGAAGCCACAGCAGGCACACAGAGCTTCTGCTGTAGTCCCTTCCCTAGCTCACAGATAACCTCTGACATCAATTTAAAGTTACATTTTTCTCAGTTTCTCAAAGAAGCTGAAGGATTGAATCCCTGCTCCATGAAGGACCAAATATAAATCTGTGACCCTTGTTGACAGCTGGGCTCCTCTGAGCCAATGCCTCTGACAAGTGACAACAAAACAGCTCTGATTAAAAGGAAGTGTCTATGGAAATTATTCAAGTGGGGAACAAGTGCACTCTTAAGCCTGGGAATCTCTAAGGCATGTCACTAGGCTTCCCCTGAAGAAAACTTTACTGCCATCACTGACATTAACAATACAAAGACCTTTATTCTCCCCACCTCATGCCCTCATTCCCTCCAAAGAGAACAGCCATCCATGCAGAGTGTTGACCCCCAAAAAAGAAAAAACTGCCAGATGCCTCATGAACACTATGTGGGATTTAGTGACTTCTTTTGACATGAAAAAGTGCTTGGAGGCTGCAGTAATGGATGCAATATAAAACTCTACAAAGAAGCAGGAGAACTTGCTCCTGAATTTCTAGGTCAGCTGTCAAAGAAATAACCCTAATTTCTTGCACTCTGGAAATGATTGCTGAATAAGGGAATTGCACAGATGAAGGATGCAGCTTGTAGATGCAGATGAAGCCTAATCCACCCAATTCCAACTTAATTTTAACATCAAATACTTCCAGAGATCACTCCAAGAGCACTGTCACTATACCTGCATTATTTCCATTGCCCCAGGAAGAGATGTAGCTGAAGAGTTCAGGTGCAAGCCTGCGATTCTGCAATTGTGCTCCTACCATCAAGATGCCTGAGCTTACACCTTTTTTTTTCCGCTCTAGTTTTGGAAGGAGTAGAGGGAGCCATGAAGGAGCAATAACTCAGTACATTACATATACCTGCACGTTGAAATTCTTTACTGAGAGAGTGTCAGGCATTGGAACAGGCTGCCCAGGGAAGTGGTGGAGTCACCATCCCTGGAGGTGTTTAAAAAACGAGTAGATGTAGTGCCTGAGGCTATGGTCTAGTGGTTGGGGAGATGTTGGGATGAAGGTTGGACATGTTGATCCTAGAGGTCCTTTCCAACCATTATGATTCTATGTATATATTTATAAAGAGAGAGAAAAAGAGTTAAGAAACTGCAAAACATGACCAATTACAACTGACTTATTCCCCTTCCATCTTTTTCCATTTATAGTGCAAAATGAGCCTTAAGATCCAATTCCAAAATACTCATTGCAGTAATTCTCTCTAGCAGGGAATTATTATTTACTGTTTGTAGTCTCACTTCAAACAGGAAATATCAAGCTGCAAATATAGAAGGACTGGGGTTAAAAAAAGGCTCTCCCATTTTGCTCAGAATGGCATTCCTAGAAGCATTTATTGGCATGTAAAAGATGTTAATTGTATTTGAAATTTTCATTGAATTTTCAACCAAAAAACTCTTATTATTTCTGGAACCTTTGCAGGTGATGTATATCTCTTGACTTCAGTTATATGGCATGGAGTACAGCCACAAAACCAAACACTCCATCCTACACTCACAGAGTGTTGGTAGGGAGCAAAGGGAGATTGAGGTGATGAAAAACTGAGACATGCCAAAAACAAACCATCTTGGTAACAGGTGTGCCCTCATGTGATGTCAGCAGCCAAATATTGATGATAATCTACTGAAAGTCACTAGAAATCAAGCATCAGAAGGTATAAAATTACATTAGGATCATGCTTGCAGTTGCATTCAGGATAACACTGATGTTTTCACCACACTAACAATGCTAGTCAATTAACAAACCTTCCAGGCCAGACTAGGAAGTGAAAAAAGAGATGCTAATCCAGTCTCTGAAGCGCTGCAGTGCACGAAGCGTGGGCTCACTCCATATGTTCTCTCCCTCCTTGCAGAGTAAATGTCGGAGCTGCTTTTGCATGTTTAATGACAGTTTTCTACAATCCATTGAGCCTAAAGGGGCTATGAGTGATTAAATTCAACTGGAGTGAGGCCAACTCATCTCACCATTCTTCAAAGTTGGTGGAAAATGCACACCAATAAGAGGTGTGGGTAGTAAGTTCCTCAGCACTAAACAAAGATGCCACTGTGCTTAAAGTTTGCCCCAAAGAGGCAGTCCCACATGACTGAGCTCCTGCCAGTCCACCATTTCAGACCTTAACACTTGTTGGTGGCCCCTGCACTACACCCGGCAGCACCCTGATCTTTCTACAACAGGATTAAGTAATTTATAGAACAAATAAATAACAGGAGGCTATGAATCATGAGGCTATTTTCCTTCAAGGGTTCCTGTTCTATTCCTGTTCTAATTCAGAGCAGAACTCTTCTAATGATGCCATCAGCTGCAAGAAAGGAAGCTTGTGTCATCATAGCCCCTGGACAAAAAGATATGTGTGCAACACACAATTGCCTGTTTGGATAAGATGGCTTTGTTACCTGTGAGCTCTCTTACTACCTGTAATAAGGAGGAATCGGTTTGATACTTGCCCCCACTGGAAACTGAGATCCAACATACTGTAATGCACCCACTCTTTTCCTTCTGCTTAAGTGTTGAGAGAGGGATCACAAATGGCCATTTGCAAATCATTAAAAATAAGCTCTATTTATGTCCAGCATAATCCTAGAATGTACCTACTCCATCTCCACCAACCTCCCACCCATCTCCAACCCTCCCTTCCTAGGAGCTGTTATATGAGTCAGGAATGGGATAGTTCATACATGGCTCTCCATGCTCAGCTCTACCATGTGGCTCTGCTGCCCCTACAGGTCAGAAATGGGAGAGGTCATAGCAGCTGCAGCACCAAACTTTTAGGCTGGTATCCCCAGATTGGCATCCAAAACCTGCAGTAAGGGCCCAAGAATTGTACGGCTCATGGGAAGAGGGAAGTCGTTATGTCAGGGCAGCCTGAATATGGCACTGAGCAATGTAGTGAGCATGTGACTGAGCAGAGCTTAGCACTTGAGGTTTCATTTTTTGGGAGAGTAGGAGTGCTCTCCCCAGCACTACAGGGAAATATTCCCATTCCCTCTTCCCAAGAATGGAGAGTAGAAGGTTTGCCCCTATCCACTGGTGGGTTTGGAGAATTCTATTCCTCTTGGAAAACACGAGTTTGCTTCCCTACCTAGAAAAGACAGACTGACATCTATTTTTCTCAACATTCACTTGAGTTGCTTAACAACCTGCCCATCTATTAGGCTTTCCCAACCCTTATCTGACATGGGCCACAAAGCAGATGGGAACGGTCAATCATCAGTTCAGACAGCAAAGAAGTACAAACAACTTGTTGCTCTCTATTGCACTGTTCAGAGCATCTGCCCGGGCAGGGAGAATATCTGGGTTTGTCATTTTACCCTAAACATTGTTGAAATGTTAGGTTAACAGCTTCCCAGGGCGGAGCTTATTAGCTTGGTCACATTAATATGACTTGAATGCCTTTGAACTGGAGCTTTCATCTCAATGCACTGCTGTGTTACGGAGATACCCAGATAGCACATGGCTATCTCCAGTGCCTGTTGTTACAGGAAGTGCCATACAATGGCAGAGGGCAGAGCATGTATGGAAACCATATATACTTTTTCCTTTGGTCTGAGTGGCAGTGCTCCAATAGACCCTCAGATACATGCTTCTAAAGCTCTTCTAAAAAATATGTACTAATATAATTCTTAAGATCTTCAGCTGTGCTGTTAAATAAATTCTTGCTTATTACCTACCTTTCAATGTCATTGCTAACATATTGTCTCTTGTCTCCACATCCTTTTGTAGATGCCTGCGAGAGTTACTCAGGGACTGGAAGGCGATGCCCAGTAGAAAGAACTTCCCAGCAATTTGCCTGCAATAGGCAGATTCCCTATCACCTTTAATAGCTGTGGGATTGGACCTCTTTTTGTTAGTGTTTTAACCAGACTTGCCAAAACCCCACTGTTCCAGCTTCAGGGTAGGAATTGCAGATGCTCATCTTTTGATCAACTGTCAAATGCTTCTTCAGGAACAAGGAGAGGGACGGCTCCTTAGTGGAGCCAGCCTGCATCCTGAACTACAGCTTTCCAGCTCTCATATTTTAAATTGCATCCTTGTTCTGAGTGCAGCAAAGAGAGGCCATAAATTACAGAAAGCTATAAAGTCCAATCACAAAAAAAGATTAGAATAAAATTCAGGAGTATTTTTCTTCCCTGCCCTGTGTATGCTTCCTATACATCATAGCAGTAGGAGACAAGTGTGTAAGCCCTAAGAAGAGTGCTGCTTTTGCTGAGAGTCTGGGTCCTTCAAACCTCTTTTGAATTGTTAAAGCATTTGAAATGTAGCGAGGTCATTATGCATTGAGATTAGCTACAGTAATAAAAAAAAATAAGCAGGTAACATGATTTTATAAAGATCTTTTCCCCACACAGGCTGCATGCATTGTGGTTATTCTGTTGGAGCCATGCAACTGCTCAGGTCATGCAAAGTTAAGCATTTCTGTAAGTCAGGGTTTTAAGCCAAAATTAGGGAAAATAAAGAAGAAGCAGAAGAAGCCTTTACAGTGCATAGTTGGTATAGGGTTTTCAAGCATTCATCTCTCAGTTAAATAAAAATTAGTTTCCTTCACAATGAGGTTGAACATTGCGACTTCGGCATAGCTATTTTCATAGCAAATCACAATTTTCAACTGTCAGCCATTTTGCCCACAAGAGTTGTTGAAAAGTATCACAAAATACAATGGGAGAAATATATTCTGCTTCTCATTCACACTTGAAAATGGTCTGAATACTTTATATGTAAACTTTCCAAAACTATTCACCAAGCATGGCAAACTTTAGCCTAGAAGGTGGATCTTTCACAAGCTACAACTATTGGAAAACACAGTTTTATAACAAAAATAATTTTGCCGTCTTAAATATAGTTAGTTGTCACTAACACCTGGTAATATGGCTTTATAAGTATATAAATAACATCATTTTGCATCTGGTAACTTGATTCTCAGCTTCTAAGATTTTTAGGAAGAAAAAAGTAACCAAATATAAAGCAACATGATAAAAATTCAGGGCTTTTTTTCATTCACTTTAGAAGCACAATGAGCATAAAGGTATTAGTGCTTGCAGGTGCTGGAAAAACCAATAAGGCATTGGCTTACTTGGTTTTACAGCAGGATAATTCCTATAATCTTACAAGAATTTTAAAGTGATGAACGTAAAGGAATTTTTCATGTCTTTTCCTATGCTAAGCAAGAACCTTATCATCACAAACCATATTCTTCAACTTGGTCACAGATCTCTGCTATGTTCCAAAAGCTTCTTTGGAAGATCAACTCTAACAGTAAAGCAAAAAGCCAGTGCCTTAAACTCCAGAAGAAAAGCTCCCATTCCACCTCTCACAGGGAAGACACCCCCTGCCCGCAACACAGAAAGGAAATATTCATCCTCAAACTGAACTCCATCTGGTTAGTGCTCAAACTGAATTAAATTTATTTTTGTTTAGACGCTGAAGTGTTCCAGCTAAATTATTTTCTTTAGTCACAAGACTTAATTAAAACCTGCTGAAGTCAGTCGTAAACCTCCTACCAACTGAATGAGAAGTGGCCAACTTTATGGACAACACTTGGTGTGATAGGATAACTAGTACAAAATGACAGCAATATGTGGATAGATATGTTGGTTACACTTGTCACAGCCACAGTTAATCACAGTAGCATTTGGCTCACCACGGTATCCTGAGATTATATTTGTATGTCTCTATACATGTAGCTGAACAGGCCTTTTAGCCTTCTGGTCATGACAACTCCCCTGTTTCAAGCTGATGTTGTGCCTGCCACTTGTTATGAACCCATACAGCATTCGCTAGGAACTCTTTCTTTTAATTTTTAATGGAAGGTACAGTGTAATTCCTTGCAACAGCAGATGTGCTCCATAGGAAGGCCTAGTCCTTTGGAAACATAGGATAGCCACTTTCTAGAACCACACACAAACTCTGGCTTCTGCCAGATACAATTTTTTAGCCAGGACTAAAGCAGCTATGGAAGAACAACAGAAATGGCAACAAGCTTAACAGACCTTTCTGACGGCTGGTTAATACACAGTACCAGAGGACATAATTCTAAATCTGCTCCTGGGAAATACAGTTTGTCCCCATTTGCTTTGTACATCAGGACAGAAATGCTGCCTTCTTTGCTGAGATATGTAACTTCACCTAAAGTGCCAAAGATTTTCTCTGTTGATCTTTGACTCCCTGTTCTCTCAGCATAGATGTCTTCTGTAATATCAAAGCAGGGTGTAATTCCTGGCCATTTGCACAGCACACACACTAGCCTGAATTGCAGTTTCATGCAGATATGTATGAAATACAGGAGCTGACACAATAGAGCTACAATCTGCCTAGTCCTCTGTCCTATCTCTGGCAGCCATGGATTTTCACCTAAAGAAACACCCCCGGTCTGACTCACCTCAGAACCATTGCACCTTTCTTCCAATGCTGCCTCAAAGCTTTCACAGGCACTGGGGATCTCATACCCTGACTGCACAAGAGCTGCATCCCTCGCTTATGATACACAAGCTGTAGTCTCCCAGAATCACTGCTAGGTGACAGGATAGCAGGGAAAATATCTTTTCAGAAGAGAAGTTTACAACCAAAATTAAAAATGACACTCTGTACCACTGTGGTAGCAGTCATAACAGTACAGCTGCCAGTAGCATTTTCTTCCTGCTAGAATTTGTCCAGCATTGGAGTGGCTAAGGTGATACTAACAGCAACTCTGTTGATATTTGGGAGCATGAGGACTTTAGGATGTGGCAGACTTTGCAAAGGTGCAAAGTGATATTCAAGTCAGATCTAGCCTTAGGGTAAAGAAGTCAATTCAGGCAAATATTATCAAGTGATTTTAATACATTTGTTGTTCTTAGTCTTTTTTTTTTTTCTTTTTTACATTTTTATTGGTATAATTGATCCTTTGGAAATTAAAAAAAAGAAAGATTCGGCATATTCATTTTATGTTATAATGAATAACAGCTTTCGGGACAATTGTGAAGTGCCTGAATTAGGATAAAATATAAATTTGTAGACACACAGAGAGGAAAAGGATAAGGAGAAATGGAAATTATAAAGTAACATTTATGATTTGTGAAAAATTCTTCATTTTACTGCTAATCATAATGGACTCCTGCTGCTTATAACCTTATTGTAATCAAAGGGGTATATTCATTTCTTGCATAGTTATGTGCACATAACTCCTACCGAAGCTAATAAGTGTTATATGCTTGCTGTGAGGGGCAAAGAGATGCCACACAATTAAATCATTTACTATAGCTGCATTATAAATGATTAAAAAGGCCTAGAATTTTATAATGATAGATAACATTGCCCATTTTTAATTTTTGAAAGGTTGTATAGCAATGGCCCTTTGGCCTTGTGCTTGGGAGAAGACATAAATGGTCTCAGGAACTGGAGGCAGTGGGAGGATAGGTTTCTGTGCATGGTCAAGTTCTCTACAGACCTCCAGCAAGTCTTGTTACATACAGTAAGGAGACCTTAACCACTCTTCAATAAAGCTTCCCACAGGTGCCTGCAGGCCTGGGTAAAGGCTACCCTCTTCAGCATGCCTGAAGCTGTATAAGAACAAGATCACAGAATCACAGAATGTCAGGGATTGGAAGGGACCTCAAAAGATCATCTAGTCCAATCCCCCTGCCGGAGCAGGAACACCTAGATGAGGTTACACAGGAACATGTCCAGACGGGTTTTGAATATCTCCAGAGAAGGAGACTCCACAACCTCCCTGGGCAGCCAGTTCCAGTGTCCTGTTACCCTCACTGAGAAGAAGTTTCTTCTCATATTTAAGTGGAACCTCCTGTGTTCCAGTTTGTACCCGTTACCCCTTGTCTTATCATTGTTTGTCACCGAGAAGAGCCTGGCTCCATCTTCGTGACACTCCCCCTTTATATATTTATA
This sequence comes from Brachypteracias leptosomus, assembly GCA_013401335.1. Classification (NCBI taxonomy): domain Eukaryota; kingdom Metazoa; phylum Chordata; class Aves; order Coraciiformes; family Brachypteraciidae; genus Brachypteracias; species Brachypteracias leptosomus. The sequence goes on along the minus strand of VYZX01010055.1, from coordinate 638 downwards.
AACATTAATGAGGTCTCCCCTTAGTCTCCTCTTCTGCAAGCTAAAGAGACCCAGCTCCCTCAGCCTTTCCTCATAAGGGAGGTGCTCCACTCCCTT
>VYZX01010053.1:391-98705 GCA_013401335.1 Brachypteracias leptosomus | reverse complement strand
TTCACTAATGCCCCCTGCCTCTGTCCCTTGTGTGCTGCCCCACTGTTTGTCACAGGCAAGCTTGAAATTATTAACCCTTTCCCTCTTCAAATCTAGTTTAAAGCCCTATCAATGAGCCCTGCCAACTGCTGCCCCAGAATACTTTTCCCCCTCTGGGACAAGTGTATTCCATTAGCTGTTTGCAGCCCTGGTGCCTTGCATACTGAGCCATGATCAAAAAAACCAAAGCCCTGTTGATGACACCAGTCCCGGAACCATGAATTGACCCGATGGCTCTTCCTATAAATTCCCTCATCCATTGCTGATGTCTGAGCTATGGAAGAGAACACCACTTAAGCCCCTGATCCCTTTACCAGTTGCCCCACCGCCCGGAAATCTCTTTTAATTGATTGTGAGTCCCTCATTGTTACATCATCACTACCCACCTGAAAGACCAGGCTAGATGATCATACAGATGTATTGTCCATCCCTGAGAGGTGGTTGATGTGAGAAGATAGGAAAGGAAGTGTAGTGTAGCCAAACACATTGGTTTACTGCCTACACTCTGCATGTGGTAGCCCTGTGGATCAGCGTTTCCCTAACTGTGCTTACAGGATGTGTCCTGGGGTGCAGGAAGCTGATCTCCACAGAAGTCCTTCACAGGACTGGGAGTTGTGTCCTATGAGAAAGGCTCAATGAATACACAGGGTCTGCTGAGGGAGCTTTTGGAGATTTTTCATCTCTGACTTTAAGAATTTCTTGTCTGGTGTCTGGAGACTGGGGTCTGCTCAAGCCAGATGTCCCCACATTTGTCCTCTCCCACCTCCAATGTCCTTCCAGCTCCCTCCGTCTCTTCACCCCCTAGCAGCAGATATCTCCTATATGATTTGTCCATGAGCCCAATCTGAGCAACTAAAGGTCTCTATGTTGTATACTATGTTTTATGTGTTGCCTTCCTGTATGCGCCTGGCAAAAGTGAATGTCTCCAATTACTGGAGTCAAATAATATCATCACCTTTAGCTAGGGCTGTTTTTATGTCTGCTTTGGTAGCAGCCACAGAACAGTCTACCGCTCTCAGAAGCTGTGATGTCAGCACAAGGCAAGTCTCTACCATGTCTTCATGTTGGACTTTAAGCTGTCAGTGTCTTATAGGAAGGTAAATGGCTGGATCTGTCCCTTCTGCTAAGTTCTACTGATGTTGAGCCAGTCCTGTTGCTTCTCTGGTGTCTGATTTTCCATCTCCAGGCCAAGAAGGATAAAACTGTTGACATCTGTAAACCATTTTCAGATGTGCAAAGAGCCAAGCACTATCTGAGAAAAGCAACAAGTGTGATTGATGGCATCTTGCAGTCATGTAACCTATTGTCAAAAATGTTCTGTTGATATAAGCATCTGAGGCAGGGGGCCCTACTTTTACAAGGACTGAAGTTAGGGTATGGGGTGCACTGGTCACTTGGTGCTGCATACAGCAAGATTCAGTTAAATGCTTCTGTTGCTGTCTACTTTTCCCCAGTCCCAGTGGGAACAAGAATATCACTGTCACTGTGCCTGACACCCTCACAGAATGGAAAGTAGGGATGTTCTGTACAGGACCTAATGGCTTTGGACTTGCGCCAACCTTCAGTCTGCTTGTTTTCAAGCCTTTTCTTGTGGAACTCCCACTGCCATCTTCTGTGATCCAGGGTGAGACCTTCATCTTGAAGGCAACAGTCTTCAACTACCTGCAGCAATGCATGAAGGTATGTGACCTCTGATAGGCTCTGCAAGAAAAGCAGAGTATGGGTGATTAGGAGATGGCTGGAATCTATGGCCTGTGATGTTTATCTTGTTACCACTTGCCATCCCTGCTGCCTGTTCAGATCAGAGTGACCCTGGAGGAGTCTTCACACTTGCAGCTGAATCCATGCAAAGGCTGTGTCTACAGCAGCTGCTTATGTGCTGGTGAAGCCAAGACTTTTCAGTGGAGTGTCACAGCTGAGCAACTGGGTGAGAAGAACAGGGAAGTGGGGTGGTGGAATTGGGAAGGGATGGGATGAATGTGGGGATGTTTTGCAAGAGGAGTTGTTTGTCCTGTTAACCAGGGAGTACTCGTTTGCGTTCATCCCAAGGTTGATTCCTCATGATCAAACCATAGAGGGCTATGATCCATTTTCTTATTATCAACAGGTGGCTCCTATTGTATTAATGGGAAGTGCTTCCTCAGAAGATGTTTTATGCACCTAAATATGTGTTCTTTTCAGGGCTCATGAACATCACCCTCATCACAGAGGCTGTAGTCACCGAAGAGCTCTGTGGTGAAGAGATACCGTTTGTCCCAAACCAAGGACAGAAAGACATGATCATCAAACTCCTTCTAGTCCGGGTCAGACAAGCTGTTCTGTTACCTAGACCTAAATGTGGGCTTTGTGCAATTCCCAGATTCTGTGTGGGTTAATTTTGGGAGTTATCCCTTTCTATTCAAGGTGTGTAATTAGAATCTCAGTGCCTAAGCTGGGCACAACTGTGAGGGCAGATGGGTGTGGGAGGTGGAGGCATATCCTCCACTTCATACCATGGAAACCTTTAAATATGTACACTCTTTTATGTCCTTGCTCCTGAGCTCTCTGCTGAAACTTGCAGCATCAGTTTCACAGACATTCAGAAGTTATGATATTCTGAAAATATGTGCTGTTTTTTCTCTGAAGTGAAAATCATAGAATCATAGAATGCTTTGGATTAGAAAAATGCTTGACAATAATTTATATCTTTATGTGCTAATGATGTTACTCCAGGTGACTCTCCAGCCTGAACCAGGATTTTTCCCATATCCGTTTCTAATCCACTTGTAATCCCGTTTCTCTCCTGTGTGCTCATTATAATGCTACTTTTATGTGCTCAACAGCCAGAGGGTGTGTTGGTAGAAAAGGCTCACAGCTCCGTCCTGTGTCCCAAAAAAGGTAGAGAGACTATTTTCTTCTTTCACCCTGTCCAACCCCCTCTTTCCTGCCTAACCACCTCCTGGGCCTTTCCACTGGTTTAAATATTTTCTCTGATAACATGACTAAGCTACAGAAACCTACTCTAATTGTGGTGCCAGCTAGAGCTTCTCCTGGGTAAGGATGTGGGGAGGTCCAATTTTTTAGCATCAACATCCTTGACGCTAATGTGACAGCTTGAGGCCTTCTTCACCTGTGGTAATAAAACCAGACTACTGAATATGGAAGGCTGAAGGACATGACTTAAGATTACTGTTCCTGTCTTGAATTTTGTGGTGTATGATGGGGCCATTAGCAGATTTTGAGAGCATGAGGTGCATTGAAAAGACACGCCTGCAACTGAAATCTGAAATTAGATGAAGTAAGATGTGGAGAAAAGTAGGCGGCTTTGAAGACAGTTTCTAGGAGGAAATCCTCTCAACTTCTTTAGAAGGAAGGCTGTTAGGATAGTGCAGTCACTGTGAAGTGGGTAGAGGAAGTTGAGAGTGAAATGGGACAGCGGTTTTGAGGTGATCATGGANCATCCACCAGCACCCCCAAGTCCCTTTCCACAGGACTGCTCTCCAGTATATCCTCTCCCAGCCTATACTGATAGTGCTGGTTACCCAGGCCCAGGTGCAGGACCCTGCACTTGGCTTTGTTGAACCTCGTAAGGTTCATCTGGGCCCACCTCTCCAGCCTATCCAGGTCCCTCTGGATGGCATCCTATCCCTCTGGCATATCAACTGCACCCCCTAGCTTGGTATCATCCGCAAACTTGCTGAGGGTGCACTCAATGCCGCTGTCAATGTCATTAATGAAGATATTAAACAACATCGGTCCCAGCACAGACCCCTGAGGGACACTACTCATCACCTTCCTCCATCTGGACATTGAGCCATTGACCATCGCTCTCTGGATGTGACCATCCAGCCAGTTCTTTATCCACTGAACAGTCCACCCATCAAACCATAATTTTCCAACTTAAAGATAAGGATGTTGTGGGGGACCATGTCAAAGGCCTTGCAGAAGTCCAGATAGATGATCTGCAGCTTCTGCGACAGGAAAATGGGATGTTAACACAGAACAGTCTTTAACAGTTCCTGGGGATTTTGAAGGCTGTTTTCAGCAGATTCTTTTTCTTTTTGTCCTTCACACACACTTCTACCCCACTGGTGTCAGGCAACCCAGCACAGGAGTCTGTGTCCCTGATGTTGCCTCAAAATGTGGTTGAAGGTTCAGTCAGAGCCACCGTCTCAGTCACAGGTAAGGAATTCAGTACCTTTCCAAATCCCATATCTCTGAGTTCAGTCCTAGGAATGCCCAAACCCAGAACCCCCCCCCACTCTTTCTGAGATTTCCAAGGCTCCACTGCCTTGTTTTTCCCATGTGTGTCCCTATGTTTCCTGATCACGTTAACATAAAACACTCAGCAAGGGAGAGAGTGTTCTGTTTATGGGCTTCCCCTGCCAGGATGGGAATGTGTACAGTCCATATGGAGGGCACAGTTAAACTGATAAGCTGTCTGAACAGAGGTATCCCCACACTTCTGCACTGGGGTTATCTTGTCTGGTGCACTGCTGGGAACAGGTCACAGGCAGGAGGAGATGAATCCCCAAGCCTTCTGCCCAGGAGGTGGTCAGGGTGCCTATGCTCTGTTCCAGGTGACCTCATGGGGACAGCACTGCAGAACCTGGACCACCTGGTGCAGATGCCCCACGGCTGTGGGGAACAGAACATGGTGCTGTTTGCCCCCATTGTCTATGTGCTGCAGTACCTGGAGAAGACGAGGCAGATGACCTCTGAGATCAAGGAGTGGGCAGCAGGATTCCTACGCAATGGCAAGTGTGACAGACCCACCTTGCTCCTCTGCCTTTCCCTGTGTCCAACATGCTTATAGTCCTGGGTGCCTACTCCCCTTCCACACACAGCACTCAACCGCCCCATTCCCTTCACAGCGATTTCATTGCAAATACCATTCTGAGCACTAATGTCCTATCCTGCTTCCCAGGGTACCAGATACAGCTGCAGTATCAGCACCCTGATGGTTCCTACAGTGAATTTGGTACCAAGGATGAGTATGGTAATACTTGGTAAGCCCTGGGCTCTCTCCCTGCTGTCTACTTGCTGGCTGACAGTCTGGAAGTGGGCAGTTTTCTGCTTCCAGCACTGAATCCTTTCCGTCCAGTGGACTCAAAGTGTTTCAGATTCTTTGAGGGCTAGGGCACCCCAGGGGTATGCAACTATTCTTGGGATGAACTGTCCTTGAACTAGCAGATTAGGAATAGCACAATAGATGAGGAGAGACTCACCAGTTTCAAACTCCCACTTTTTTTCCTTTTCCTCAACTTCTGCTTAGGTTCATTCTTTCTACTCATTCTTCCTTCTCTCTCATTCATTCCATCTCGTTCTGCTTCTCTCTTCCCTCTCTCATGCCTTTTTTTCTATTCTCCCTCCAACTAGGCTGACTGCATTTGTGGTTAAATGTTTTGTCCAAGCCAAGCCATACATTTACATGGACAACAGGACCATCCAAGCTGCTTTCACCTGGCTGGAATTCCACCAGCTTCCCAATGGTTGCTTCAGCAATGTGGGCCAACTTTTCCACACAGCCATGAAGGTAGGAGCCAGAGCATCTTGAAAGACCACTCAAAACAGTTCTTGCCAAGTGTACTGGTAGTTGTTTAATTCACTTTCCTCTGTTGTTCTACTTTCTTGTGTGGGAGCAAGCCAGAGAAAAGCTTCAGGTCTTTGTGTATTAACTTTCCCAGCTTTTTGAATGTTTATGCTTTTTGTAGGGAGGTGTGGATGAAGAAGTCCCCTTGGCTGCCTATATCACTGCTGCATACTTGGAGGCAGGAGAGACACCGGAGGTAAATATCTGGTTTCTTTGCCCTTCTCTTGCCTTAAGATCTGAGTCCTGAAGAGCTCAGTGGTGTCGCTGAGGGAGGCAACGAGAGCATCTTGGAGAGGCTTCTGGACAAAGTAATAGGGTGTGGGAAGAACAACTTAATGCTTCTCAGGGAAGAAGCCTCAACTATCCCTTGAGGAGGACTTTGCTGGCAGGGGAGAAGGTGAGGTTAGACTACTGGGAGCTATTGGAGTTCATGGCTGTATGCTATGCCCATTTACCAACCTTTGGCTGCTCATTCCTGCTCCCCTGCCTCATCCTCCCACCCCCTTGCCACCCCTACACAGGTGAGAGTTAATGGTGAGTTGTTAGGGAGGAGAGATTGGTGTAGCTGCTCCCACAGTGAAGTAAATAGACGTAATGACATTTTTAATATGTTTTAGCTTCACAAAATGTTCAGGTCTGGGAAAGGTGTGCTGTAGGGCAGTTGGAATTGAACACCTAAGTAATAACAGTAAGAGGGAACTCTTACAAGTGCTAAGAATCATAACTCATTAGTAGACAATGTGGTACTGACAAGCAAAAAAATATAATTAATCAACTTGATGGAGAAATGTGATTGCTATAGACTTTGAGAAGCAAAATTCTCTGGAGATAAGTAAGTGGAAGAGCAGGGTTTTTCATTGCAACTGAAAGCAATGGGCTTTGGAAAAAAGGGAGAAAGATGGAAATTAACCTGCTTTCTGGCAACAGCTGTCCTTTAGGTCACCTTTTTTCACCATAAGGAAAATTAAGTGTTGGAATAGTTTGCCTGAAGAAGTTTAGTTGTCTCCATCATTGGAGATTTTCAACACCTGACTGGATAAAACCCTGAGCAACCTGGTCTGATCTCATAGCTAACCCTGCTTTGAACAGGAGGTAGGATTAGAGACCTTCTGAGGTCCCTTCCAATCTGAATTATTCTATCATTTGTTAATTCTATGAGCTGTCTGAATTTTGGCTGACTTTTGTGGAGAAGGCTTTTCATGAAACTGAATATTTGACACATAATGTGCTCTGCAGGAGAATGAAACAAAATGACAAGGACCTTCATCCTGGTAGAAAATTAACAAAGAGTTTGTTGTAGGTCTTAAGAACCAGTTTTGCAATTTGGGAAGAAAAGCAAAGAGTTACTGAGAAGGGATCAGATTGTGCTCCAAATCCAGGAGTAAAATCCTGAAAGGGCGACAAACAGGATCTCAAAGCAATTTGCATGGTGAGCTAGTAGAAGCCTCTCTGTCTGGAATGAATCCACAGAGAGTGACTTAATGTTCTGACAGTGGTGATTGATAGAAAATCTAGGCTACCACAGAGTAGGAGACCTCATGAAATTCCTTATGCTCCAGAGAAGATGTCAACAGTATTGTTAGCTCAGAAGATTGTCCATGGAGGAATGCTTTGTTACAGCAGCAGCTTTCTTGATGTGAAAGTAACTAGACAGTAACTCAATTGGACATACATGCATAAGTCATTGTTTTTAAATGAAATGGTCATAATGATGAAAGATACTCAAAAGTAACCAGAAATATGTAAAAATACAATTCTCAAAGAGTTATCCTAGCATCAATGCAGGAATTTGCTGAGTAGGCTCGTGGGTAGATGAAGTGGGAAGCACAAAGCTTGCCATAGCACCCAGGAAAAGAATGTCCTTGTGTGGGTTATAAATGCTTTTACAAAGAACACACACTCACTGGAGGTCAAAATTCTGAGAAAGAGTTTGAGGATGTCCTGCAAAGGCTAATGAACTCAAGATGTTCAGAACAGATCCTATTTTCCCTCACAAGCATACCTAAAAAGCTCATGAAACTCGTTAGGGGTTAAAATGCAGGGAAAAGGTTGGAGATATTTTGAACTGTCCTGAACTTACCAATGATTTGCCTGACAAAAAAATCTGGGCAGAGACAAACAGCTCTCTACCCCCATGTGCTGGAAATTGATCTCTTGGAACAAAACAGATTGTTTATGCTGACTGGAGAAACAAACATTGCAGAGGAGCAATTTCTTAGCTGGCACATGGCTGCTCACACTGAGGCTAAATGCTACAGTATGCGCTTAGGACTGCTATTGTCACTGGGATGAGCATAGTAAGTGTGAAAACACTTCCAGAAAAGTGGCACTCTCAGGTTTTGTGTTAGTTTCACCAGAAGACACCAGAGCCAGATGGGTTATAACGCATGTCAGATTGTTCCCAGACAAAGTATTAAGATGTATCATAACAGCACTTCACAGGTGGTACATCAAGTGTTTTCACTTGAAGTCTGGTAGTTGTGCAAACACTAGTGCTGTTACCTCCATTTTAACTGCTCGAGAGAGTGAGATTTGAGAAGGAAAACGAATAATAAAGGCAACTCTGAACAAATTCATTGACTTGCTGTAATCCCTCCTTAGCTCCATTCAGTTATAGAATAGAAAGGTTAGTGTGGAGCTTGCAGTTATTTTGTTTAAGAGCAGCAAACAGAAAGGTAGGACTTCCTGAAATGATGGAATCTTAGCTTAGCGCTTCTACTGGATGTTAGCAAGAGATAGCAACTAAAAAAGCAACAGTTGGATCTTGGGACCCTTTGGTACTCCATGAGTAGACACTATGAGCATTTCTGAGAATTGGTGGCTGCATCTAGCAATACAACTCCACCATCTAGAGAGCACAAAGATGATACAGGCATTACTTTTTCTCTTTCCTGGAAGGGAGAGAGATGAGTAACATGTTACATGTCAGACTAAATCTTACATGTAGCCCTTGTGTGATCATTACTGTACTTAACCAAGAAGCCGCTGGAAGAGGGGAAATCATAAAATGCTGTAGATGCACGTGTATGGGACAGGCAAGCACTGTGAGCCTTTGACTCATGTTTGGAATAGCATAGCTGAGTGATGAAATACAATGCTGCTGAGACCAGTGGGTTTGTTGCCTCCTGCCAATAGCAGCACTGGTGTTCCAGGGGACTCTGGAAATCCCAGTGACCTTGTACAGCACAGCAGAGGTGAATGGAACACAGTAATCTCGGTCAGAAGGCTGTGTGTAAGCATTTGCAGTTGTGTGTTCTTGCTCGTGTCCAGACTTTGAAAGTAAGACATGGGGGTGTTATTCCATGAGTAAGGGCATTCATTTCATTGAGAAAGTACTGCTGAAACCTGTGACCAACTTGGGGGAGGTAGATCTGCCAAGCACCTTACACCAAGACTTTGCTTACTGGTGCTGCACTGATATAAAGAGAAGAGTGGAGGCTCGAGCACAGAGGCACCTGGGTGAATGCATGGGGTGCTTTCTGTGCTGGCATATGCTAAGGCAACCTTCTGTTTGTGTCTCAGTGCTTGCCTGCCTCAAATGTGTTTCTCAGTGACCACACCCATGTAACTCTTCTCTGCAGAGTACAGTGGTGCGCAAGGCTCTGGGCTGCATTGCTTCTTCCCTTCCCAAAGCTGCCAGCACTTACACCCAGGCCCTGCTGGCCTACACCTTTGCCCTGGTCAAGGACTCTCAACGCACGCAAAAGCTACTTGATATGCTTGATCAAAAGGCAATCAGAGCAGGTACGGGAACCTCAGTGCCAGGTGAACATCAGAGAAGGGACAAGTGACTTTCTGAGCCTTTGACTACATGTAACCTGGGAGGACCATAGCCTTATCCTCTAGGTCGTTCACCAAAGAGGGGTTTTGGATAGCCAGCTAATGAACTCAAGGAATGTGCTGGCAATACTGTGATGTGAGTGCTGGTTTCCTTCAAATCACTTGCCCTTTCCTGGTACCTTGAAGTGAAGATTTGGCTCCGAGGGAAGTGAGCTTTCTTATGCAGGACTACAAAAGCACTAGAGGGGCAAGCAAGCTGCCAAGCTGCCCCACTTCTTGTTAGTTCCCAGGACTGGATAGTGCACAGCTAGCTAGTATCGGGTAGTTAATGGACCTGGCAAACAACAGGACAATGGAGAAATTGGATGTCTGGGAGGTAATGTTTATGGAGATTATTGGCATATTAGTTTTTCTATATTACCTTGGTATGTAATATGAAGTGTTGGGTGTTGCAAAGTACATGGGATTGTATTTTATGTAGTGAGGTGATGACCCAGCACAGAGGTATTTACCTGATGTTCTTTGGAGACACAAACCACCATTCCTTATAGGCTTCAGGATTTCTTTTGTGACATCCCTCAATGTCATCTACTCACTTCCTTTCCCAGGTGGGCAAATTCACTGGAGTCAGACCTCATCCACATCCAGACCCAGCGCCAGCCCTTGGTCACAGCCACTGTCTGTGGATGTGGAGTTGACAGCCTATGTCCTCCTGGCCCTGCTCTCCAAACCAAAGGTCACAGGGTCTGATCTCACAACAGCTGCTGGCATTGTGGCCTGGCTCACCAGGCAGCAGAATGCCTATGGAGGGTTTGCCTCAACACAGGTAACTGGTGGCCAGGGAAGGGGATATTGCTTGAAAAGAACCTCTGCACAATATATATGCAATCTATGCAAGTGTGAACACTTTGAAGAGAGAAGCTCTTGTATGTGGAGTTCCTCAGGGTGATGAGTTCAAGTGTCTTTGATCAGAGCTACAAATGTAATTATTTCTTCCTTCTCAGGACACAGTAGTTGCCTTACAGGCCTTGGCTAAGTATGCAGCGCTGACATACAGCATGGAAGGGGTTGCAGAAGTGAGAGTGAAGTCCCAGAGAGGCTTTGGGAGGAAGTTCCAAATCTCCTACTTGAACCGGCTGTTGGTGCAGGAGGCAGCACTGCCAGAAGTACCGGGCAAGTTCTCAGTGCAGGCCTACGGCAGCTGTTGTGTCTTTACCCGGGTAGGTTCCTACAGACCCTGCTGTGACAAACCTCTGCTCATCATCTTATCAAAACAAAAACTCTCCATTGCAGCTCTGTGCAAGGAAATGTGCATTAACTGTACTTTAATCCCAGCCTGTTGCCAATGCAATAAACCTGTGCGCTGGAGGACACTCAGAGACAGAATGTGTCCAAATGTGAGGACAGTGATGCTTCCATGGCTCTCAGAGTATTGAGTGATGGAAATGTATAATGGTCCCACTGCTCTGTGCCTGATTTGCACAGTCTCAGGGGGAAGGGTGAGGAGAAGGATCTCAGCTGGAAGGATCATGGAAGGTTTCCAATCTGAGTCACCTTTATTTTGGGTACTGGGATGAGTGTGCTCACTATGTATGGTTTATCCAGTCATTGTTTGGGGTTCCTATCTTGAGGATCAGTGTAGTCAGTGAAAAAAAGGTATGATGGATGATGTTGAACTAATTATCCATGTCTTATTCTGTCTTTTTGTCTCCCTCTGCAGATGGTGCTGAGGTACAACACGCCCTCCCCAGAGGTCTCTACAGCCTTTGCCTTGCAAGTGAAAACTGAGCCAGTCAGTTGCACTGAGGATGATGCACACTCCGTTACTGTCTATGTCAATGTCAGGTGATTTTAAAGACGTTACCCGGCTTAGGAAAGCAAGCCAGATATGGCTGGAGAGCTGAGGGGTGCTTGTTGGCTGCAGTGGAGGCATCAGACAGTTTCAGCAAAAGGTCCAGGTGGAAGATGGAGAAGGAAAGATACAAGTGTCTCTGGGCATGGGGAAATATTTCCGAGGGCTTTGGTTCTTGGTAGGGAGAGGAGTGGAAGTAGTCATTTCAGATTAGGAATGCTCAGAGAAGCATAGCCATCGTGTGCCCTCTGTGAGAGGAAGCAGTGGCTGCCTTGGTCCCAGTCCTGGCTGGACTGCCAGGCTCAGGGTCCTGCGCACAGGATATGGAGGTGGAGGGAAGAGGAAGCAAGGAGAGACTCTCTTTTTAATCTTCTCCACCAGGTATACTGGGAAGAGATCCATTTCCAACATGGTGATTGTGGAGGTGTCCCTACTGTCTGGATTTGACCTGGCTCCAGGATCTGGGATGTCTGTAAGAAGCCTGGAATCAGGATAGTGATGCGGTGTCAGTGGGACCATATATGTCCAAGGAGAGGGAGAGGTTGCACAGGAAAGTGTTGCCTGTCTCTATCTTGAGCAATCTCACCATCCCTTCCACTCTGTCACACAACAAACACAAACACATACTGTCAGCTCTCTCTTTGTGCCTTGAGGATGGCAAACCTTGTGGCTCAATCTGCTCAGCTTATCCTTGACAGCTAAGCAGCCTAGGTTCCTGTCCTTAAGTTTTGCAGGAGCTGAGTGGCCCTGCATGGAGATCAGCCTGAAGGGGTAAGAGCCCAAAATAAGTATGGAAGTGAGTGAATGGGAACCTGCCCACTTAAGCTTAGATAAACCTTGTTGGGGTGTCTCACACTTGTTTTTCAAAAGACCCAAGTAAATTCCTTCCTCTGCTCTATTATCCTAGCTGCAGCATTGGCATTCTGTGAGGAGAGCTGAGAAAACACAAGGAGGTGTGGCCATCTACTTGGACAAGGTATGTAAGTGCTGCTAGAGAAGCTGCAGAAGTGGAGGGCAGTGGCAAAATTGTGTGTAGAATCTAGGACTGGACTAGCAGAGCAGGATATTCAAGTTTCAACTTGAAGTCATGCCTTTGACTCCAGAGAGTTGTTATTGCCTATCAAATTTAGGTGAGGAATAAAAAGAACAGCTCATTTGTTCTTCTTCCCCAGCTGAGCCATGAGTCTGAGACATATGTCCTGCATCTGGAGCGGAAGATTGGGGTGACCAAGCTGAAGCCAGGCCATGTCAGGGTCTATGACTACTACCATCCAGGTCAGTGTGGAACCATGGGGTGCCAGGGCTGTCTGGGCTTTTGCACTTGGCTCTGTGCAAGAATAACTTAGATCTCTCCTGTTCTGTTGCAGAGGAGCAGGCCCTGGCTGATTATAATGTCTTCTGCATCTGAGGTAGGTGTGAGTCCCTTCTTCAACCCCCGTACTTGACCTAGCAGACTTGTGATGTTTCCTCTGCAACCCAGCCACCTCTCTTTGTCCCACAGGAGCCCTGTGTATCTCTGATTCAGCATGTTCCCTTTATCTAGGACTATATCTGGAACTCCCTAGGCCTCCAGGGAACTTAGTCTCTGCCCTCTGTTTTCCAGACTCTGTAATGTAGTCTTTGCTGAATTGCCCTGTAAGCAGGACATGAAGTGATTAACACGTCCATGCTGTGAAGGATTGATCACATGCATTTTCTGGGCCTCTCTGCAGGGCTGTCTGGGCTGGTGTAGTGCATGGGTCTGTCTGCCAGCTAAGTGACAGCGCTCATAGGTGGTCTGCACTGTTTAGAAGAACTTTCAAGCAGAATTAGTGATACTATTTTGATCTTACTGTGTTTGGGTGTGAAGAGTCTCTCTTTCTGGGGAGGGGCTGAGGTTAAATCCAGGGCACTGGATCAAACTAGAGAAATATTTTCCTATAGAGTCCTTAGCAAGAGCCTGTTAGCTGTTATCGTCCCAGGATTACTAATTTGGGTCATATTATTTGCCCTCTGGGCTTTCTCCCTCTTCTGCTCTCATTTCTTCAAGGACTTGGTCTGCTCCCTTACTGTCCACTGTTTCAGCCCACAGGGATCCCACTAGTGTGAAATGCCCTAGTACATCAGGGCTGCTGCATTATTGCTTCTGGTATGATGGGATATGTGTCACCTGGAAACTCACATCTTGGTGGACTTAGGATCTTGGTGCTGGGACAGCAATTTGGAGTTCAGGACTAACTCCAGCCCAAGCTATCCTGCTCATCCTGTCAGCCATTTCCTGGTGAATTCTTTGGGGTGTCTGATTAATTCTGATTGCTTCAATATAGGGATTTTCTTGTCTGTAAAAAGAAATAAAATAAATCACAACATGTGGTGTGTGTTTGGACTGTGTGACAGAGGGTTGCCTTTGAGTAGAGAGGAGAAGCAAACTCTTACAGAGAGAGAGTATCTGAACCATGTAGTTGGCATTCATTTCTTCCAGCACTGGAATCCCCTCCAGTAGCATCATGCAGCCATCAGTATGGGGTGAGAACTCCTAGCCCTGCATGGAGACTGATCACACTGAGCATCATCTACTGCATACAGATATAGCTGAGCAATAAGGTCTTGGCTGATTCTGCACTTTATACGGGTGTAAAGTAAATCTACCCTGCTGTGTACCTCACAGATTTGCTTCTGTCCTCCTAGCGTAGAAAGAGAGAGGGGAGTAATTTTAGTTTCTGCATCTTCTGTGAAGCTAGTTCTTGCATAGGACAATTAAAACATGAGTTGTCAGATAGGGATAGTGCCCCAGAGTTGAACCCAACCCCCTAGTGAGTTACTGGAGAGCGAACAGAGTCTTTGTCACATGACAAGGAGATGCAAGGGCAATTCAACAATCAAAGCATAGATGAAAGTTCAAGATCTATCACTACTTTTTAAAATCAAAAGTCATGTGGCCTTCATGAGGCTGAAAGTAGCCTCACAATCACAGGCCCTGTTTCTCCTGGGGGACTTCAATTTCCTTTATGTCTGCTGGGAAAACCACACAGCCAGGCAGATTCAGTCCAGGAGGTTCCTCCAGTGTATTGATAATAACTTCTTGACTCAGGTGGTGGAGGAGCCAACAAGAAGGGGTGTGCTGCTAGACCTTGTGTTAACAAACGAAGCTCTGGTTGGGAATGTAGAAGTTCAGGGCTGCCTTGGCTGTAGAAATCATGACATGGTCAAGTTCAGGCTCATACCAAAAAAAGGCAGGACAAAAGGTAGGATTGCAACCCTGGACTTTAGGAGGGCCAACTTTGTCCTCTTCAAGGACCTACTTGGAGGACCATGGGCCAGGATGCTAGAAGGCAGAGGAGCCAAAGAGAGCTGCTTAATATTCTAGATATGAGCCACCAATGTGCAATCGCAACCCTGAAAGCCAGTCACATCCTGGGCTGCATCAAAGAACTGTGGCCAGCAGATCAAGAGAGGTGATTCTGCCCCTCTACTCTGCCCTGGTGAGACCTCACCTGGAGTATTGTGGCCAGTTCTGGAGCCCCAAGCACAAGAAAGATGTGGACATATTGGAGTGTGTCCAAAGGAGGGCCACCAAAATGATCAGGGGAATGGAGCATATGAAGACAGACTGAGAGAGTTGGGGCTGTTCAGCCTGGAGAAGAGAAGGCTCTAGGGGGACCTTATAGTGACTTTCCAGACCCTGAAGCGGGCCTACATATGAAGGCGGGGGAAGGTCTATTCAAAAGGATAGGACCAGGAGTAATGATTTTAGGCTAGGAAAGGATAGATTTAGACTGGATATTAGAAAAAAGTTCTTTAACATGAGGGTGATAGATCACTGGAATGGGCTGCCCAGGGAGGTGGTGGAGGCCCCATCCCTGGAGTCATTCAAAGTCAGGCTTGATGGGGCTCTGAGCAACCTGACCTGGGCTGCATTAAGAAGCATGTGACCAGCAGGTCAAGGGAGGTTGTCCACCTCCTCTATTCTGCCCTGATGAGGCCACATCTGGTGTCCTGTGTCCAGTTCTGGGCTCCCCAGTTCAAGAGTGACAGGGAACTACTGGAGAGAATCCAATGGAAGGCTATGAGAATGATTGAAGGACTGGAACATCTCTTTTATGAGGAAAGACTGAGAACCCTGGGGCTGTTTATCCTGGAGAAGAGAAGGCTGAGAGGTGTTTATAAATATCTGAAGTGTTGGGTGTCAGGAAGGTGGAACAATCAGTCTCTTTTCAGTGGTGCTCAGTGATAGGACAAGAGAAAACAGGCACAAACTGGAATACAGGAAATTCCAACTCAACATGAGGAGAAACTTCTTTACTGTGAGGGTGACAGAGCACTGGAACAGGCTGCCCAGAGAGGTTGTGGAGTCTCCTTCTCTGAGACTTTCAAGATCTGTCCGGCTGTGTTCCTGTGTGACTTTGCCTGCTTTGGCAGGGGAGTTGGACTAGATGATCTCTAGAGGTCCATTTCAACTCCTACTATTCTGTGATTCAAGGAATTCCAGCACATGATCTGGGATTTTCAAGCTTGGCAGTGCTATGTCCCTGTATAGACAGGCAAGTCTCCTTAGACCCTTGCTAAAGCTGGCTGTGAGAGTGTTGTGGCTAAGTGCAAAGACAGACTTAGGAGTGAAAGGTCTGGTAGCAGGGTGGGGGTTGGGCGTCTGGCTTTGTCTACAGCCCTGAAAGTTCTCCAGACCAGATCCTGCAGCAAGGCTGGTGGTTTAAAGGGAGAGATTTGGAAAATGTGTTTGAATTTAGACTTTGAAGGTCCAGAGTAACCCTGAAGTCTCAGCAAGTCCCTCTGTGAGACAGACTTAAGCATTGCAGGTTCTGGTTAAGAGCAAACAACTCCCCGTTATGCATTAAGGAGATCTGCGAGCAAGGCAGGCTGCTGAAAGCCCACTCCATGCTTTCTGTGTAGGTTAACAGGACCAGAATGAATGTATAAGTTCAATACAGCAGTTAGGTGTTATCAGTGCCTTGTGCAGTGCCAGAAGTAGCTGTACTGAGGCTGGCTTCATTCCAGGTGTCACTTTCTCCCTCCTGCACCTTTGTTTAAACAGGCGCTTTCTCTTCTCTTTATTCAATTTCCTTGGCAGTCCAGGAGCAATGCAGGGCCCGACTCTGAAAAACAGGATTTTTGCCAGAATACTACTTTCTCTGAATCTTTTTAAAAACAACTTTGCAGATACTGCAGCTTTCTTTGCAAATGTCTCCTCTCCCCCTCACCTTTATCTCTGGCAATGTCTATTCCTGCTGGTATCAAAAAGCAGAACTGGAGCTAGACAAGCCTGCACCTGGTATTGATACTTAGCATCTCTGGCTGAAGCTTGGGTTCTTGCAGAGAGTGAGGGACCCCACTTATCACTGCCAATGCCACCATGTTCTTATCATCTGTTTTGCAGTGCTTAGCAAAGCACAGACAACAGATCTGATGAAAGTTCCTGGAGCAGAGGTTTATTGAGAAAGCAACTACTGTAGTGGTCATACACAAGTGTATTATACCTGCTCCTTACTGACCCCAGGAGGGGTAGCTCACGCATGAGACAATTGTTGCAGGAGAAGTTCACACACAAAAGAACCCCACTCATGAATATGTGTACATATGGTCTATGTAAAAATTCTCATATCGACATTTTTGGTTCAATATTTGTTGCAAGGTCTATGCCTACTCTCTTAACGTCTCCTCTGGGTCCTTCAAAATGTTCTTTCTCAGACTTAAACTGTAGTACTTGTGGTGTCTGGTCACACCAGAGAGCATTTGGAGAGAGGTGGCTCTGTTCCAGGAGAATATAAAGACAGGGAAAAGAACACTTTTGTACAAAACATATTGATTTCGGTGTGGCCTAAACTTCCACCTCTCTGCTTAGAGTAAGAGATGTCAAACATCACACTCATTTGTTTATTCTTCACAAAATCGAGGTGTTGCGATAATACAACCTGGAGTCTTGGTGGTGCACATGCTTCAATCTACCTTGTAATCAGGTCCACTGCTAGAGCACTGAGGACTGCCTGCCTCCAGGGACACAAATCCAGCCTCAGCTCCTTGTGTGTGTCTTGCCTGTCTCTGAGCCAAGTGATCAATAGGTCTGTGGGCCGGGACGAGACAATAGCTAGGTACCCTGTGCTCTGACACAAGTTCCAGTAAGTGCAGAGCCCTGCTAAGAGGTGCTCTCTTCCTGAGTGCCTCCTGGCCACCAGCAGCTGGTTACCATGCCAGTAGTGGAAGCTGGATATGGGGCTGATTCTGATGAATTATGCACACCAAGCCTGAGACTTTGTTTTTGCTGCTCCAACATTTATTTCGTTCTGCTTCATTGCCTGGGAGATGGATTGGGTTGATTGCTCTGGATGTCAGTTTCCCATCAGTACTAAGTCCAAAACTTCAGAGGTGTTTATGTGTCTGCTCTCACAAAACCACTGCTAGAGACAGTAGGTGTCAGGACTCTCAATACCTTTGCCATTGTGAGTCCCTGTGCTGGAATCTGGCTTATGAGGGATCTGGCTGTCCCCTAGAACTACTGTGGATCTACTGTAAACAAAAAAATGTCAGCAGGGATTGTTCAGCAGGCACTGCCTGTGCTTTTTGAAATCCATGGAAAGAAATGAAGGACAGTCCAGTGTTGGAGAATGATTCACGTTCTTGCTCCAGTTCCTGTTCACTTGTTTATCCAGGTGCGCTTGGACCTTTTTTTCAGCCATTGGCACCAGCAGCTCTAAGCTGAACACAGCCCAGGAAGGGGAGAAAAAGAAGAGAGAGGATTTGTATCTGCCCATTATGTGTGTGTGGTGTAAAAAAAAAAGCCCTAAACCCTAGTTTCCTTGTTGTGCGTCAGTCTTTCCTAAGGAAAAGGAAAATATTACTAAGCCCTACATATTTAAGAGCTCAATCTGGTACTGGAGGATAAATTAGTGATGCATATGAAATGCCCATTACCCTACAACATAAGAACTTCCATACTGTAAGAATAAGCAGTTTCAAGAACCAGATTTTCTTTTCAATTATTGTAAGATACTCAGGGAAAAGTTTGGTATAATCAGTAGACTACCAGGTATAAAATTAGCATGTAGAAAGAAGCTCCCAAAGTAGACATCATGTGTTCCCATCACCTAGGGCCCCAGTCTCAGCCTCTTGGTAGACTGTAGGACTCAAGCCATGCAGTTTTTGACCTGCCTGACCGATGTTCAACCCTTGTTTCCACCCATGAGTGCATGTGTAAGTTGTCCCTGAACTGGACCACAGAGGACTGTGGAGTGAACTGCAGCTGTTAGCTTTCCTCTTCAAACTGAAATACCTGTAGGGCAGAGATAAGGTGAGTACTTCAGCTCTGTCTGCTCCCTGTGTTCTCCTCCCGGGTAAGGCATTACTCTGCCAAGGAGCAGAGCACTATGCTTAAATGCTTCTTTTGTACAAAGGCTGGTCTCCAGTTCAAGACTGAGACCTGGCTTGGGAGCTACAGGCTCAGAAAGCCTGGGGACAGTATGACCACAAAAGTTCACTGTGAGCTCCAGCTGAGTGGACATACCAGATGCCAGCTGGAGGCAAAACAATGGGACTGGGGCTGCAACTGGCACAGGGGGCAGAGTCAGCTCAGTGAACAGGAAACAGGCTGTAGCTTAGCAAAAGAAAAAGCAAATTTGTCTAAATCATGCTGGTTCATCCACAGGCAAGTGGGAGAGCAGAGAGGCTGGAGTCCAAAAAGACTTGGATTGGCTGGGGAGCATCCTGAATGGTACAACCCTGTACCTGCAGCACTATAAACACAGGAACAAGACAGAGGAAGGAAACTTTGGGACTTCTTGTCTGCTTCCTGGGAGAAACAGCAACAACAGCAAGTGGCCTGGAGCCCTTGGAAGGAGAGAAACTGCACCCTACCTTCTCTTCTGACCAGCCCTCCAGAGGAATTCACCTCTCTCAGGGGTTCGCCCATGAAAATGTGGACTTCCTTCCTACTGAGCTGCTTGCTCTACACCCTGGGGATACTGGCACAACCGTAAGTGCCATTTAAAAATCTGGTGATTGATAGTTGTGATGCTGAGGGAGGGGCTAGGATGGCAGGGACAAAGTGTGGGACCCTTCAAGTCACCTCCTGGAAGGGATAAACTTTGGGTGGTACACAGCACACCATAAGTTTTGTTATGAGCACAGGATCTTCCTGAAGATGAGAACCTCTCTCATGGGTATCACTGCAGTATAAGAAGTGGGTGAGGACTGGTGGTGGGAACAAGAAGAGTGAAGGATTGTGGTCTGAGGCAGGGTGAAGGGAAAGGTGTAGGATAAAGTGAAGGGCAAATGAAAAGGTTTGCAGGGCTGGGGTTGATTAAGCAGGAACCAGTCTGCTGACAAGGTAGCTGAGGAGCTGTCTCAAAGCAAGGAGAATGACTTTTTTCTGTTGAGGGGCTGTACTGGGAGCACCTAAGAATGGCTCCCTTTGCAGAAGCAGAGATGGTCTCTACCGTATATGTTTCTCTGCGCTACTGTAGCATCCTCCAAAACTATGTACACACCAGTGTGACCTGTGGTCACCTGAAAGCATTTATCTTGTATTTGAAATTAACTATATACCTTTCATCACCCCTGTGAGAGATTCATGCTCTCATTGTGAATCTGTCCCTCTCATTTCAGCAGAGCAGCACCTCCTGCCCCCAGAGAGGTAGTAAACCCTCCTGCTTCCTCATACCATAGAGTACTAGTGGCAAGAGTGTATGAGACTGTACTCAGGATGTGATGTCTTGTTTCCCCACTGCAGGAGGTACCTGATCATCGTTCCAGCTGCACTGCCCTACCCCTCTTCCCAGAGGGTGTGCTTGGACCTCCGTGGGGTAGAGAAGCCTATTCGCGTGACCTTAACTCTTGTTCATCCATCTGGCAACCTCAGCCTCTACCACAAAGTTGTCCAGAACAACTGGATCTTTGAGTGCTCCAAATTTCAGGTCATGATCATTCGTGGCAGGGACCTCTAGCTGGCAGCTCCCAGCGTGCTCTTTTGGCTTCTGATGATGGGAGGAGAGAGGGCATGGAAAGGAGTGAATGCAAAACCAGGGAGAGTGTTTAGTGGGAGCCTTGTCTTTTTGCTCCCTGCCTTTGTCTGTGTGCATGATACTGTTCCTGCTGCATATCTCACAATCCATGCTGGTGGCACAATGAGGGAAGGCTTATCTGGCCAGACACCAAAGGACTGAGGAGGGTGGAGGTGCTTAGAAGCACCCAAATGGCAGCTATGCAGCTCATTCATCTCAGAAGAAAGCACTATCACAGGGTGTTGTTTGTGAGTTGTGATGCAGGAAGAGCCAGACCTTTCATCTTAGCCTCCCATTATGTCTGCTTCCTTCCAAGCTTCTCTTTAAGGGCTGGAAAATATTCTGGATGACTAGAAAAGACATGGGAAGGTGTGCACACAAGCTCAGCACGTATCTTTCTGATCTGCCCAACTCATGAACCTCATTTTCTTGTGTTGCTTTGATGAACAAGAGCAGATTTCAGCCTCTGTGACCCACACACTCTAGGAAACAGATTTGTCATCAACATAGACCTTTTCTTCCCTTGTTAATTCTTCTCCGTCTCACTCCATGTAGGCTCTAACGCTGGCCCTGTGAAAGGGCAGACACAATTTCTGTGCCAGAACAGGCTCCCTTTTCCTCTTGTGCAAGATCTGTCCCAAGTGCAAAGGCATTGTCCCCTGTGCTTCCACAGAAACAGCCCTCAGCCACTGAGGGGACACCCTGTGCTGGCTTTCAAAGTGAGGCAGAGAAGAGGCTAGCCTCACAGTTGCATCTGGAGCAAGGATAAGAGCATTGCTCTGATGCCATCTTGTCCTCTCCTACTGCCTGCTAACCTGACGACTCTTCTGTGTCCTAGGTCCCTATGCCTGCAGGCAGCCAGGAGGTGATCACTGTCCGCCTTCGCATCTCTGGTGGCCATTACTTCAGTGCAAAAGAAGAGAAGCAAGTCGTGATCTACAGGGCTGGAACAGCTACCTTCATCCAGATGGAAAAACCCGTCTATAACCCAGGACAGACAGGTGGGCACTACAGGAGCACCCTGACAGTTCCCTTGCCTTGACCTGCCTGGACTTTGTTCCTTATTTCTTGTGAGTGGTGTGCTGAGAGCTCTGTGCCATACAGCCTCCGTGGAGATGGAGCAGGAAGCTATCTGCACGCCATGTTTTAGGGGTGGGAGGGGACTGGAAAGTCAATCTCACTTGCTGTAGGAGCAGAGCTGGCTCAGAAGAGGGAGCAAACTTTAATATGGTCTTCTTGGACAGGGCCGGATAGGACTGTTCTGTTCACACAGCAGACTAGGAAATGTAGGGGTAACTCCAGGTGCTGCTCATAGGAAAGACCCTAAATTGTGAAGGCGGCTGCTGTGCTGATGTGACATGTTTGGGGGGAAGAGGCAGTTGAGCAAGGAGCAAGGGGTAAGGAGGACTGAAAGGCAGCTGCAGGGGTGCTGGTGGGGTTGTGTGGGGAGCTGTGATTTCAAGATGAGGCAAGAGTAGGGCAAATCTGTTCACAAACGCATAATGTGCTCTTCTCCATTTTCTCCCTTCAGTGAAATTCAGGATTGTGACATTGACTGAAGAGTTTGCTCCCACTAACAGCAAGGTAAAACCCATCTAGACTAGAAAGTCTTTGGGCTCCCTTTGTCAGTTCTGCCTGTTCTGCCAGCCCCATGCCATGGAGGCTAAGACAGCCTCAATGTCTGCAGAACCCAGGCAGCCAGCACCAACTCTCTACTAACCTAAATTGAAACAACAGCACCCATATGCCAGTGGCTGTGATGTTGCTCTCACAGGACAGCTGCTGGCCGGTGGGAGGGTTGGCACTGCTGTTGGTGTTTGGGGAATGTGCCAGAGCTCCCTCTTAGCTGAGTTAGTGCAGGGCAGAACAGGAGCTGCATGCACCTGCCCTCCTCTCCCCCTGCCAAAATCCATGCAGGGCTTCTGGCCATGGGCACCATTACCAGGCAAGTTGTGTACAGACTCAGCCAGACACAAAGATCTCCTCCTGGAGCTCTGGAAAACTCAGTGTTTTGTGGAGGGTGTCTCACCTAAGAGTGGCAGGAGGGTCTGAAGAAAGCTGTGGTGCATCTGCAAAATTTTAAGAAAAATTAATTGATATGGGAAAGGATATGCATGAGGTAATCATAAAAAAAAAAAAAAAAAAAAAGAGAGAGAAATCAGTAAACCAAATTATAGTGACTTGCTGCTGGCAGCACCTCATTCTGCCTATGTCAATGGAGTGGGAAGTTGCCAGAGACTTGTGTATGTGCTAGCCAGGAAACTGCAAGACTAGCATCTTCCTATGGTAAACAATTATACCTGCAGCCTGCAACTATAGCTATTTCACAGTCCTCTGTCCTTAAGCAATCTGTGGAGATCCAATAGGAATTCATACCGTGATAGATAAATACTGAAGGGCACATGTTCAGATAAATACTGAAGAGCAGAGAGTTGGATCAAATCCCTCTAGACTGAAATAAAGGGAGAGATCCTTCTGACTTCTTTATTGCTGACTTAATTTCCTCTTTTGGGGGGCTATTGGTGAGGGCCCAGCATCAGGCACTCCTTTCTCCTCCCAACAGAGAAGTCATATCTCTTATATTAGTTAGATAATAAACAGTACATTTACTTCCATACCTACAATTCGTTCATGAAAATATTTAACCATAAATGTTTGATGTTTGTGTGTGAGTATAAGTAAATTAGCATTATAACTTAATAATGTTGTGATGAAATTTCGTAAGAGGTCATGTTTAACCAAAGCTACTATGAGACTAGAGTGCACTGCAGCATTAAAGCTATAATAAGTAGTTTGTAAATTAGGTGGATTGGATATGACATGGGTGCCGTTTATCAGCATTGACATCATATTCAAGTTATGAAGATAGGTAACCTGCACTTTTTTGTTGTTTCAGTGAAAACAGAGCTGTCTATGATAACTTGCATGAAAGCTTAGAATGATGACTAATGTGAATTCCATATGGCCTTCTGTTTACAGACCAGTTACTGCCCTAAGCCACTGCTCCTGCCTCTTTATGCCTCATGCTCCCAAATTACATGTCCTTCACCACTACTGCCTCCTGCCTGATAGCTGCAGTGATATAATAACAAAGAGAATTAATAGGCCTACAAGGACAGTTTTGCTAGTTCATGCGATTTATGTTACCAAACTGATGCCTTTTAGTATTTGTGAACTTGAGATGATGGTATTTATAAGTCTCTCTACTTTTCTCCTTTTTTTAATAGTAAAATTTAGCTTTCAGAATTATAGACTGTCTATCAAAGTACCATCTTAAAAATTCAGGGATCAAAAAAAAATCCAAGGAATAGCACAGATTTTTATATTACCTGTTTTCCTTACTATTTCAAAGCCATTCTCCTAGTTTCAGAAGGATCAAGATCCTTGTATTGTAATGTTTGGGACTGACGGTGTTGTCACAGCACATAGGGTAGTTGGGTAAGATAAGTTTATATGTAGGTTGCTAGTTTCTGACATTGCTGTCTGTTTGCTTTGCAGTACTCTATGGTGGAAGTCCAGGTGGGTGTTTCAGAGTCCTCAGGTGCTATGAGGAAAGGTACTTCAGTATGGTTAATACCTAGGCCACTGTCTTACTGAGTCAAGTTACTTTTCTTAGGGTCTATGTAAACACATGCATGTGCATAATCTGTCCACATGTTTCTTGTTAACAATCATTGACAATTCAAATGGTTCAGGTTCCATCCATTTTTACATTCAGGAACACCAGCCTTACAGTTCATCTTAACTGCCTTCTTTTTTGATGGCAGTACAGAGTAAAGTAACCCTGGGTGGGTTGGGTTCACCTCTATTGGTGCTCCAGCACTCAGGTCACTTCAGCACCATCTAGGGAAAAAACAGCAGGAACCTGTGAAAGCCTCTGAAATCTCTGAAACGCTTTTGAATCCAGTGGCCTCTGAATAGAGAATAGCAGGTGTTACTGACAACTGTCTCTTATTTCCTTCCCTCGGACTGTAGGACCCAAACCAAAACCGCATTGGCCAGTGGCTGGATGTGAAAGCAAAACAAGGCATTGCAGAACTCTCTTTCCAGTTAGCTGCTGAACTCTCTCTGGGGACTTACACCATCAGTGTAGTGGACACAAAAGTATCCAGTACCTTTAGGGTGGAGGAACGCGGTAAGATGGAATATGGACAAAGAATGAGTTGGAAAAAGTTGCTTGTTTCTGTCTGTATAACAATATATTGCCAAACATTGTGAACTAACATTTATTATCTGAGAGCTAGGATTAAACACAAATCTATAGAATATAGAGTGGGCAATATCAGAAATGAACGCAAGGGAAATTATGCTGAAGATCCCTGGAGAAGTTATCTGCTACCAAGTAGGCTGGCACAGAGTGAGAATACACTAAAGACCTCTGTGAGACTGTTCGTATGTTGGGGGGAAAAGGGGGATTCTTTCTTTGGTTTCCCTGTCTTTAATTAGTTCTTCCTTTTACCTCATGAACATGTTCCTTCATGGGACGCCAGCCTTACATGAAAACACTCTTCCCTTTTGTGATCCCATTTCTAGGTAGTCTGTTGCCATTGATGGAGCAACTGTGGGTTTTTTTCTAGTGTTGCAAAGGTTTGATGTTTTCTTCGAGGGACCAGCTCAGATTTATGCTTCAGATGAAACTTTTCCACTGCGTGTGTGTGGCAGGTAAGGAGGACATTCAGAGGAAAGGAAAGAACTCATCAAAAGTGTGTCTCTCCTTTCATATGTCTCCTGTCTCTTGAATCCATCAAGGAGAAGTGGCTCAAGAAGGACCAAACACAGTCATTAATTTTGAAGAATCCCAAATAATATGAGTCAATCTGATGGGTTCTTCTTTGGGGCAGAAGTACCTGAGCCACACTTGGAAGAGACCATCCAGCTATAGGAAGACTTGTCCTAGGCAAGTGGTACCCTGCTCTGGAAGCTGTGTGTGTCCAGCCTTGAAATACCTTATGGGGGGGGGGAAAAATGCATATCTGATATGGCACTGATGTGTTGAGGTAAAGGAGCAGGAACTGGTGTTTCTTTAGAAAGTCATGCTATTCCTTCTTACTTACATGCTTCTGAACTTACTACCTTCTTAGAAGCAGCTGGTGGGTTATGTAGTTGTGTAGTCATTAGCAAAAAGTGAGGAGATGAAGGCATGACCTCAGATGGTATAAACACAAAGGAGGGAGGAGAATGATCTGGAGAGCACTTTATAGACAGATAAAGGAGGTGAGCTCATTTGTATTTGGTGCTGGGTTGTTTGGAGACTTCTGGTGTCTCTCTGCTGGTGGTCTGACATAATTTCTTATTAATTGGGACATTTAAAACTCTATTATATGAAGCTCTAGTAGAAAACAGCACAGCACTCTTTGTCCCCAGGATGGGTCGTAGATGTCTTCGTGTTACTGATACTGTCAGGAGCGTTGCTTCAAAGGGAAAGCCAGAGAGAAGTCAAGGCAGGGAAAGGCAGGAAGGCAAGCAGGGCAAATGTTTGTAGTGACAAGGCCACACTTTTGCTTTATCTTGCAAAAACCAGAAGAGCAGGTCTGATGATGAAAACAGGAGTCCAGATCATGACATGAGCCCATACTGATGCAGGTCTGAGGTCTCTCTGTAGCTCTGGTACTGCCATACCATGCATTTGCTGTTGCTGTCTGCATGGACACGGGTTTTTGCTGCTTTCAGACCTGAGCTAATATCTCCACTGGGTGCTGCTCCATGCAGCGTGGACACATCAACTCAGATTAGCTCTCTGTGTCTGCCTGCAACTCCAGGACAGCAAGCACCGAGAAGTGGGAAAGCTTTGGAGAATGTGGGTCCTTTCCTGTCTGTGCTTTGTTTCTGCCTCTGTTGGATGCAGGACTCTGCTATTGCACTCCCCAAACACACAATGTGCTATATTTTCATTTGTGCCTGCTTGCTTACCAGCTACATTAAGACCTTCACCAGGAAGGCCACATGTGTGGACCTATGCACTCATCAAAACGCACAGTGCCTCTGCTTGGCAGCTCCTCCGGTGTTCTCCCTGCAGGTATAGCTATGGGAAGCCAGTGCAAGGAACTGTGTGGGTGACTTTGTGCCAGAAGACAAGAAGACGTCCACAAAATGTCAGCAAGGACATCTGTAGGGAATACAGCGGTCCGGTAAGTAGTATCCTGGAAGATACATGAGTAATGAAGGAGCACCACACACAATTAAGTGTCAAGTGAAGGAGCACTACACACAACTAAGTGTCAAGGGTTGAGTGAATAGAATGAACTGCTATATAGGGAAGGTTTGCCAACCTCTGTAATGTATAGGTAGACTAATAAGTAATTGGTTTTATTCAATTAATGCAGTTTTTGTTGCCCAGACCAACTGAGAAGCCTTTGCCTTCAGAAGTTCTTTGTAACTTAATTTATTAATGATTGGGACAAGAAAAGAGGAATATCACAGAAAGATTTAGAGTTCTGTTTTTTTTCTGGAAGGAAGCATAACTTGCCAGAAATTGATGCAGTATAAGAAACAAGAATTAATAGAGCTTTCTCAGGTGCAAAATTATCATGTTAAGGTGAATCTATCTTGGAGCTGCACGAGGACACTAGTGTATGGTGGAGACATGGTTAATTACACAGTGGCTTTTGTACCTTATTTTCTCTTTTTATGTATTTATATATTGAATATTTTTATATTTTCCTTATTACATCTTTCCATTCCTATCAAAATATATAATAGCTGGGCTCTTCCCTTGTATACATGTAGTTGAAAACTTTTCATGTTTTATGATTTGTCATTATGACTTTTTACGGTAGTTGTAATCTAATCTTCCAGTTCTGGAAGTGATTTCTTACTTTGAATTTTCATTTGATTCTGCAGTTCTTCCAGCTAGATCTATTAAAATGCTCATAGGTTTGCTCTGTGATCCAGTTAGTGCAGTCCTCAGTTTTCTACTAAAGCTGGAAAGTTGTCAACATTGTAACTTTGATAAAACTGGGATGTGTGTTTTGTTTTATATTTCTACAATAGGAATTACACATATTTATGTGTATAAACCAAAAAATACAGAATCTAAAATGTGAGCTGTATTTATCTATATATGTGTTTACATTATTAGTTGTTGCAGCCAACAGTGATGACAGAATGACTGATACCTTGTACTTCTGACCCCTTCCTGTCTCCCCAGCCCCAAATAATACCTACAACTTCCTATTGCAGACCGTGAGCAAGGGTTGCTTCACCCCTTCTGTAAGCACATCAGTCTTCAACCTGGCTTCCAGCGAGGAAGAAGGAAAGCTCTATGCAGAAGCCTCTCTCCTGGAGATGGGCACAGGTACCCAGGGGCTCAGCAGAAACGATGCAAGGGTGAGAGGGACCATTCTGGAAGTGTGAGGATCAGAGTGGGCATACCTTCCCCTCACCTCCACTGGGTGCCGGGACCATCACAGAACATGGAGAGTGGTCCTGCCTGAGGAACTCGTGCCCACAGATGGCTACTCTGCCAGCAGCAGGTGGATGAGGGGTAGCTGAAAGCATGGTCCATGAGGCCGTAAAGGGTCTTGGAGATATCTTAATGAAAGAAGGACCTGCCACAGGAGCAGCCTCCAAACCTTGAAGGGTGCTGGTGTTGGGAACGCAGTTTGAGACACTCCACTTAAAGGGGCTGGGAGTAACTAAGTGAGATCAAACTAGAGTGCAGGTAGTCACCTCTGATACTGATCCTGCTTCCCTTGTACTCTGCATTCCAACAGGGGTGCAGATCAACACATCCAGCCAAATCCTCATCTCCAGGACAGCTGCAAGGGCAGTGTTTGAGACACCAAATGCATATTACATCCCTGGAGTACCCTACAGGGGGAAGGTGATTTTTTCCCTTGCTTCTTCCCTCCCCATCATTTGCCAAGGAATTTAGTGTCCAGTAAATTTTGCTGACATGAACCATTTTCTGTTCCTCAGAATACTTTACCTTGCAGTGTGTCACATTACTTGACAGTGCAGCTCCAGTTTCTGCATTTCAGATTTCCTGATGTGCTTACACCTCCAGCTTCTGCTGGGGAGCAATGAGTGATGTCTCAGCAGGAATGTCTCAGCTGTTGTCTAGGAGATGAGCTCCTCATGCTTTAGCCACACACAGCTTTTGGAGTGCACAGGTTTTAATCATTCTTAGCTTAGCTTTAGAGATGAGGGAGTTCTATAGGTCTTGTGTCTTCTTGGGGTCAGACTGAAGTTAAGGCCACTTAATACAGGAGGCTCTATGTTTGTCAGAGGGAGGAAGGTTTTGGGTATGACATTGGAAGAAATATCTGACTTTGCCTTTTCTGCCTCGCCCTGTTACCAGATTAAACTTCAGGATCACTATGGAAATGGTATGAAAAACAGAAAAGTTTATCTTGTGATAAAGTTCATGAGACATCAGTTTATCAAAACATACATCACAGATGACGGTGGAATAGCATCGTTCAACCTGGACACAACTCCCTGGAATAGCTCATCAGTCACTTTGGAGGTAAATTCCACCTCTGCATATAGGAAAGTGAGAATCCATGAGTTCTACCAGTGCTCCCCACTCTTGCCCTGCAACCCCCCTGCCAGCTCAGGCCTGGGATCTCCACACAGCTCTGCCTGTGCAGAGCCAGCAGGAAGGCATCAAGAAATAGCCTTTCCCAAACCAAGTTGATGACAACCTAACAAAGCACTGAAGCATGAAACTCTTGATTTCTGTCTGTCTCTGGTCCTCTCTCAGGGAAGGTTCATGCCGGAGGATCTCACGTACACATCTCGAAAACCTGGTTTCAGTTACACAAATGCTTACTATCAACTGCAGCCCTTCCATGTCACAACCAAGAGCTTCCTGGACATACACCCACTCACAAAAACACTGCCTTGTGGGCTGAAGCAGAATGTCCAGGTGACCTTCACACTCAGTTGGGATGACCTGAGAGAAGACACCAGCCGTATAGATTTTGCATA
The DNA here is from genome assembly GCA_013401335.1 of Brachypteracias leptosomus. Classification (NCBI taxonomy): domain Eukaryota; kingdom Metazoa; phylum Chordata; class Aves; order Coraciiformes; family Brachypteraciidae; genus Brachypteracias; species Brachypteracias leptosomus. Next base: position 69,544 of record VYZX01010053.1, on the reverse strand, counting down.
TTATGTGAGTAAGAGTACTAGAGAACCTGGGGAGAAAGGCTGCACTGATGGGAACAGACCCCAGTGAAATGTTGAGGATGTAATTTAGATCATCCCTGAAGGGATGTCAGGAAAAACTTGTTCTTGGAGAACTGGGTGAACTCAGTAGAGCTCAGCCTGGCCACAATGTGATCCTGGCATCGGGGCTCCAATCGCCTCCATGGACAGGAGGAGACTTCTACTTTTGCAGCCCACCGCTCCCTTAGTCTCTGCCAAGGCTGCGGTGGAAAGTGTCTTGTGCAGAGTCTGCTATCAAACTCTTCTTTCATTAAAACTGGATGGGGGATCGCTTTTTCACTCTAGTTATCAAACAGCTACTCAATGGAATTGGCTTTTGTCTGGTCTGAAGACCTGCCTACTAGAGGGGAAATACCTTAGCTGTCTCTCATCTCCAATGAACCCTGCTATCCATCCGTTGTCCTAACTGGACAGATCAGGTCAGAATCTCATGTGTTAAAGCTTCTCCTCTCACACTGTGATGTCTGCAAATCTGCTTGGCCCAAGCTGTGGGGTTGAATTGGACCCACAGATTATTTCTGAGGTTGCTTAGGAAAGCAAGTTGCACATGGGTGAGTGTGATTGCACTCCAGTAGCAAACAGCATTCTGCTTATCCCATGTCCCTCCTCTTGCAGGTCACTGGGAAGGCTGGAATTGTTTTCAGGGGACAGAGGAGCGTCCAGATCGGGAAGTTGAACAGTAAGTCTGCGACAGCCAGACAACGGGAAGCAGTTGCACCTGATGGGTTTCTAGGTCAGGCAGTGAGAGTTGCCAGAGTTTCTCTCAAATTCCCTGAATCTATAGGTCCTGGGCAGTCAGGAACAGGACAGAGGAAGGCTGAGAAAGCAATTTTGACAGCTAGGAGAGGCCAAAAGGACAAAATGAACAAAACAAAGACAGGAAGAGAGACTACGGGGACCTGCATAGCACTTGGGGTCAGAGAATGGAGGAAGAGGTCACACAGAGCAACAGCAGGAATTGGTTTGACATTGTGGGATTATAAAGCAGAAAAAAAGAAGGAGGTCAGAAGGAGATCTTAGTGGGGCCATGATGAAAACAATTTGCCTTTCCTTTCTCAGTGTTGAAGGGCTCCTTCTCCATCCCTTTGATCTTCACTCCTGACTCCACCCCATCACCTTCCTTAGTGGTGTATGCCATCTTTCCCAAAGGAGGGATAACAGCTGACAGCATCTGTTTTGATGTTGCCTCATGCTTTGAAAACCAGGTGAGACTTGCTCCTGTGGCTGGGGAAGAGCTGACAAAGCAGGAGTCAGCAGATCTAGTGGAAGGAGATCCTCAGATCCTTCAAAGAGAGAACTAATGAGAAGAGAGGAAGGGAATGTCTGCAGCACAGTGCCCAGGGACCAGGAAAGCTTCTAGCAGTGACTTCTATTCATAGCAGTAGCTGAGCAGGGAAGACTCCAGCTGGTTTCCCTCTTTCTGTCTGTGCTTCCTGTCTGTCAGCCTCCTCAACCCTCTTTCTCTCTTTTTCATATTTCCATTCCTGGTGTGTTGCTCAAGGTCAAGGTAGGATTCCCAGTTAAAGAAGCCCACCCAGGGTCAACAGTGCGGCTCCAACTGTGGGCAGCTCCTGGCTCCTTGTGTGCAATACAGGCAGTGGATGAAAACATGTTCTTCATGAGACCCGAGAGTGAGCTGACAAGCCAAAAGGTGAGTGGCTGTGCAACCAGGCAAAATATACAGGAATGATGGATGAGTTGGGGGAGGCAGGCAGGGGCTGTGGCAAGGGGAGTGGGAGCCTAATGGATGAGGAGATCTTTGTATGGAGAAGAAAGTGGGATCTGCCTAAGGAGATGGGCAGGAACAGATATGTATGCTAGGGAAGGGTGGAATGAAGCATCTGGAGGTATCTGCTCCTTGCCCAGTTCCTCCCTGCCTATGAGTTTCTCTAGGTCTATGATTTGTTCCCTGCCACTTACCGACATGGACACCCTGCCCAAGTAGAAGAGCATTCAGATCACTGCGTTCAGCCTCAATCCACGTCATCTCTGCTACGAGGGAAGCCACAGCATTCCTTTCAGCCTGACGCCTTTAAATTCTTCCGGGTAATCACCTCATGACTTTCCCCAGAGCTGTTGAAATTGTGAACATCTGAGATATCTTTCTCCCCAAGAAAGAAGTTTGAGAAGGCCTTGTGCTTCAGGCACCTGCTGTCTGTCCTGACCTAGCTGTGCTGTCTCAAGAGATATGCAATCTCATTATGAGTATGAATACCTATATTCCCCTCCACAGATGCAGAAAGCAAGATGATGAGATCCTGGACTAGAAAAACCCAAAAGCTTTTTGGGCTTGGGAGTGAAGTCCTGGGCTGTATACTGTTTGTCTACAGTATTAGAGAAAAGGGAGACAGGGAATGATCCCAAGCATTAGACCACAGATCTTTGACATGGCTTAGTCTGCTCTCTGATACTGTTTTGGACTGTTCCCAGGTAGATCTCTTGGTGTCTTTTAGGCAAATGTCCTCTAGGAAGGACTAGCCTTAAGCAGCATTGACACAAGACAGACAGTGCCATTTGGCCTCGGACCTGGGCATCAGACCCTGTCCTCTTTTATTCATCAAGAGACATGTCCTAGGAGGCTCTCTCACAGCATAGGGACACGTCTTGTGCTTGTGGGCAGGTCCATGACACAGCCCCAGGGGCTGAATGGGGAGTGTGCTCCCCATCACACCTCTATATGACTTCGGAGGACAGATTTTATTCAGTTATTCCCTCCAGTGTGCATGAGAGGAAGGGACAGGACACTGACACCTCTTCTCTATGCCCTTGCCACTGGAGATGTGTTGAGAGGAGCAAGATGTACCATTATCCCCAAGAAGACAGGTGGCAGCTTAGTAACCTCCCAAGAAAGCAGGGATCAGGGAGGTTGTGCCTCCCACAGCACTGTGTCTGCTTGGGACAGTGCTGCTTTGGGTTACCTGGGCACTGGGCTGTCCAGGACCTGATAGATTTCAGAGTCATTCTGAAGAGCAGTGGCCGCTCTTCCCCACTCACAGACTCTTTTCTGCCTCCCCTGCCCTCTTTCTTTTCTCAACAGAACATGGGGCTGAAAATCTTCTCAAATCTGAAAATCAAGAAATGCTTTCATTGGGCAGATAAGAAGCCAACCATGGGTGAGTTGCATTTTCAGCCTGCCTGGGACATGAAGTCACCCAAATGGAAGAGCCCTCTGATCTCTGGGTTTTGATGGTGGTAAATATTGGCTCTCTGAGGAGTAACAGGTGCTGCTGCCACAGGCTAGCTGCCTGGTCCACCAGCTTCATCAGGAATGACCCTGTCCCTATAAAAAAGGGCTCTGAAGAATGTCATTGCCTGGATGTTCCCTGACATTAGAGGATGGTATTGTCTTTCCTGGCACAGACAAACTGAAGTGTGAGCCGTGATCTGTTTCACAGTGACCACCCCGCAGGCTGAGACCTGGCCTCTGTCCCCACCTGTCAGGGTCAGTCACTTCCTTCCTCTGTGTCTTAGTTTGCACTAGATAATCATACTAAAGTGGCTCACATGCCTGCTGATATTTAAACCATTGCTTGCAGTGGGCTGTGAGTTTTCTGCAGACAAGCAAACAGTATTGTATTTCACAGAAGTATGGAAGTGTTGGTTAAAATGGCTTTCTGAAGGTCCCTAGTCTCTTCAGCACCAACTCTGGGTCAGGTCAGCAAGTGGCTTTGTCTAACCAAATCTTGTAAAACTTGCAACCAGCTCACTGCAAGCTGTTTCTCCTGTTACCACTCTCTTTTTCCTTCTTTTCCCTCTCCTACAAAATCAACCCACTCCCTTGTGTTCTCCTCTGTCAGACTCTTCCCACATCTCTCTTACTCCTTGCCTTGCTTCTTACCCAGCGCTAGGCTAGCTGTCACTGACAGGGTTCACCTCTCTCGCTCTGGTGGAACACATTATTCTTTCTTTCAGGGGGACCTTCTACAGAAGTCCAAAGGATCACTAAGAAACAACCCCAATTTAAAACCCATGGAAGACTTCACCACTATTTTGCTGAAACTTGGATGTGGAATCTGTTCTCTGTTGGGTAAGTGATGCTAGACTTGGCAAACAGACAGAAGGATGATCCCTTTGTTATTGAATCTTGGCTGACTTGCATTTGTGGAAAAGTCCAGCTGTAGGTATAAAGAAAGGTCTGCATGTGAATTTTGTGGCTCTTCCCTGCATTTGTAATGCATCAAACTGAAGGACTAGTAGACTTTGAGATGCAGAACTGAAGTCTACCCAGGTTTAGAGAAGAGCAATACACTTCAAGACCAAACCACCAAGTATCTTCTCTTCACGCATTGGTGTACACTCTACTAACTTCACAGTTTGGTGGGTACACCAGCTAAATTTGTAGCCCTTGTTGCTACAGTGCCTAGAATAAGAGTGATGAATCAGCACTCAGGAGGACAGGATGCCACAGCTTTCCAGAACATCATACCATTGACTGACATCATGAGCAGTATCTTGCTCAGGAGAAGGGTATAAAGCCATTACTTATAGGATTTAAGCAGGGAACAAATTGCTGAGAGCCACTGGAGGAGAAGTTGCTGGTAATGTAGGAGAGGCTGATCCCTGAGCTCTTCCCATTGTGGAGTGGGATTAATTTCTTCATGCAAGTGCTCTCTTCCTCTCAGTTCCAGTGGCAGCAGAAGTGTCCCAGTCACAGCACCTGCTGCTGCTGCAGAGTGGAAAGTCAAGGTGTTCTGCTTGGCTGGGAAGGGATTTGGCCTTGCCCCAGCCACAAGCCTCAGAACGGTCCAGCCCTTCTTGGTGGATGTGACACTGCCATATTCTGTCATCCGAGGAGAGACCTTCATGATGAAAGCTACTGTCTTCAACTACCTGCAGCAGTGCATACGGGTTTGTGCCTTTGCCACAGATAACACTATATGGGACAAACCTACCATGGCCTCCAGCTGTAGAGTGCCTTGTGTCAATCCATCTCTCCTGAGTTGCCCAGTCACTCAGATGCATCTGTCATTCTCTCAGATTCGCACGACCCTGGCTACATCCTCAGATTTTCAGGTGGAGACATGCCAGAGCTGCAGGGACAAGGAATGTCTGTGTGCAGAGGAGTCCAAGATCTTCACATGGAATCTAACAGCAGTCCAGCTGGGTATGGCAGCAAAAACAGGAGCAGTGGTGGGGAACCCTAAAACTAAAGTGAGAGGGAATGGGAGGTTCACAATAGCTGGCAGAGCCTTGCCTCCTCTGGATCCCAAAGTTTGTTTTTAGTGGTTCAATCTGTGATCCATTGTGTCTTCTTCCTTTCTCTCTTCTTAGACAAGCTCATCAGAGAGGGCAGAAACTGAATGGGTGGCATGAAAATTTCTAGAAGGGAGGGCTGTGAGACCAGCTGGGGAGGAAGGAGCTGCTGCATGGATGTGGGTAGAGGAACCTTGTATTGCTGGCACTGTGCCTCATATACAATGGGAAGGTGACACTGGGGTCCAAGGAGCTGCTGGACCTTCTGTTGCTACAGCCCTATGTATTGCAATGAAGTCACTGTTGGTGAGGCATTACCTAGTTCCTGGTTCATGCTTAGAGTACCTAAACAAGCTGTCAGTACTGGGTGGCTCACCTTTACAGGCCAAACCACTGAGGCCATGAAAACCAGCCATCTACTGTCAGTTAAATCAAACTGACTCCATTTGGTGACAGGCATAAGAAACAGGCTCTGTTCAATTTATTTGCTAGGGACTCTGAATATCACAGTGAGGACAGAGGTACTGGACACCACGCCACGGTGTGGGGGCAGGAAGCCCTTGCCAGCTACCATGAGGAGGAGATATATGCTAGTCAAACATTTGCTGGTCCAGGTCAGTATGAGAGCAGGCTCACTTCTCTCTCTGAGTATCCCTGCCCCTGAGGGAGGGGAGGCTGAACTGAGCTAAATGGTTTTCGCTCCTGTTGGTTGGCCAACCTTAGGATACCAAGTCTGTGGCTCAGTTTGCTTTGTTCTCCCCAGGACCTAGCCAAGCCTGTTCTCTTCTTGCAGTAGCCTTTCTTGAGTTGCATTCATACACCATGTCTGTGTTTCTCTCTGTACTTTTCCTTGCTCAATCATCCATTGTACATGAGCTTTCGCATATGCTCACTGACCAGAGAGCCCCATCCCTCAGACTTGTTCTTGCTCTCTTGAGCAACAAAGCAGGCAGCTTCAGTGTAGGCCTGCCAAACGTGAGGAGGATGGAGTCCTTGACAGCCTGGCGACTATCCACTGAATTCAGATCTGAGTTTGCTCTGAAATTTTGCTGCTGTTTGAGAATTTTGTGTGTGTTCTTGTTTCTCCTGTCCCATGTCCACGTTCCTGCCCTGGCAGTCAGAAGGTGTGTTAGTGGAGAAGTCTTACAGCTCCCTTCTGTGCCCAAGAGGAGGTATGTGGACAGCTTGAAGGGGTTCTGCAGCCTGAAATAACTAGATCTGAGACTAGGACTAAACCGTGACAGGTTTAGGTCTGATGAAAGAATGTTTTCAAATTATTTTTCACGTAGGAAATTTCACCTCCTATTAGACAGGAAAGAACAAGAAATATTACTTCCACATGTGCTGAATTTGCCAGTCAGTATAGGTGACAAAATGCTGCTCTGTAGTCTTCTTCCCACACTGCAGCCCCTGGGTGTTCCTGAGGCTTGATAGTAATCAATGGGAGCTGCTCCAACCCTCCCATCCTCTCCCTGCAGCATTGCAAGTGTCTCTAGGATGTCCTTCTGCCAAGTGGTGACCAACTGTGATTCTTGTGAAGCTTATGAAGTGTAGTGAATTTAGTTGTGAAGCTTGGTGAGCCCTCAGCCTCACCAGCATCTCTCACATCTCTTCTAATCTGAAAAGCTTCCAGGAAATGGATCTTAGTGTGATGACTGGGACAGACTGTGTGTGAGCAGGATGTAGGCAGTGTCCCATTTATCTGTGCCAGTCTTGTTCCTTTGGTTAAATCCATGTGGCTTGATTTTTCATGCTACACTTTTATCCTGTCATTATCAGGAAACATGGCTGAAGAATCTGTGTCACTTCGCCTCCCTGACAATGTAGTAAAGGGATCTGCCAGAGCTTCCATTTCCATCTCAGGTAAGTGATTTCTATTCTGGGCTCACTGGCTGCTGTAAGAGATGAGCAAGGCTTAACTTGATGATGGTGTCAGGGGATCCATTTGACATGAAACTGCTCAAAAGAGAGGATGCTGCATTTCTATTCTCTACAAGGTTTTCAAACACCATATTTTCAGATTTTTAAATTAGCACTTAGACTTTCATAGGAAAGGTAATCTGCAGAGGAGAATAATCCATATTTTTCTAGCTAGGACTTTGGAGGAGAGACTCTAGGCCATTATTTTTACTAGGACCCGGGGACCTTGGCTAGTTCTCTGTAGATACTATCAGCAAAGCTCATAATCATCTTCTCTCCCTGTTAAGTTTCGCTGCTACAACAGAAGCTCCTGGAGAGAATAAATCCTTCTCAGCATTACCTAGTTGCAAAAGAACACTTTGAGGGGCTACTGGGACCAGGCATACCTACCATTCTTACACTTTTTCATACTACTTACTTGCACTGAGCTCATTTGCCTCGTTGCCAGAATTGGTATGAAGCCAGGCCTGGGATAAGTAGCCATGGATATTATGCAACAGAGCCCCAAAGGAGAAAACCAAATACAAGGCTTTTCAGGATGGCTGGAGGACATATGGACAACTTCACACCATCTGACTAGCACTCCTACTGGCTTACTGACATTTTGATGCTTGACATATGGCCAGGTATAACAGGTCTGGCTAAAGACCAGAAACATCCCAACCTTTTCTAAGTACTTTTATATTTTTCTGTATCTCTGCTCATAGCCTTTTACAAATAGTACTTGTTATGGTTGGAGTCCTTCAGACTGCAAAAGCTGATAAGGGAAAGTTCCTCAGGAGCTCCATAGTGTGGTCACCCTGCACCATGATGCCAGACCAAGAAGTGGCAAAACAGTCAACACTCTGTTGTTTACTCCTCTTTCCTCCTCTCTACAGTGTTTTCTTCCTGTGTTTTCCTCCTGTGTTGACATAAAGCACTATTGTCCACTGCCTGACTGAGAAGCAACTGAAATCATACTTACACTTGCTCTGTTTCTTACACCTTTATGTAGGTGACCTCATGGGGACAGCACTGCAGAATCTAGATCATCTGGTGCAAATGCCCCACAGCTGTGGGGAACAGAACATGGTGCTGTTTGCCCCCATTGTCTATATGCTGCAGTACCTGGAGAAGACAAGACAGCTGACCCCTGAGATCAAGGAGAGGGCAACAGGATTCCTGCGCAATGGCAAGTGTGTCAGATCCACCCTGCTCCTCTGCCTTCCCCTGTGTCCAACCTACCTTGCCCTTGGTCTCACTCTGCCAGTGTTGGCCTCTCTGTGTTACTGTGCTGTATTAATCATTGTTCCCATCTACCCAGGGTACCAGACGCAGCTTCTTTATAGGCATAGAGATGGATCCTACAGTGTCTTTGGGCAGCAGGATGGGGAAGGGAATACTTGGTAAGCACTGCAAATATCCCTCACTCCTGATTTTTCCTGTCTGGGCCAGAGCAGCTAACATGCCTTGGAAAGGCAGTATGATGTGCGTTCCTTCTTTTGAATGGAGACCCAAGGAGGTCTCTGACAGAGAGACAGATTGAGGGACTTGAGCCATTTGGGAAAGCAGTGAGGCAGGGTAGCAGAGTTTCTGGGAAAGAACAACAAAGATGTAGTCCCAGGGGGCAGGAGGTGCCTTTTTGTGACTATGCCCCTGCTGTTGCCCCACAGACAATTCCAGGTACTGCTGGTGGTGTCCCAGCAGCCAAGAAGGGTACATACTCACCAGAGGTAGATTAGTGAAGAGCAATAAAAAATTGTCTCCCCAGGAAGGGCATTGCTTGGCAGAGTTTGAAATAGCTGCATTGGCCCATCTTAACCTTGTGTTGTCTGGGCTGGGAGAAATAGAGAAAGGAAGGGAAGAGGAAATGAGGAATTCAAGATTCTCCCTAGGTCTTGGGGGGAGATGAAATGCAACAGGTAGAAGTAGAAGGGATAAGAGGTTTTTCACTTGTGAAAAGACTAGGTAAAGTGGTAGTACATGAGTAGTATATCTGTGGAGCTAGGCTGAGGGAGAGGAGCCACTTAAGTCCTGTGGATCATTTCCACTTTTAGCTTGTTTTTCTGTATGAAAATTACTCTTTTATTTGGCACTCCACTATGTCAGTGTTAACTTCAGGAAAAAGCACCAGGCAGCCTTTAAGTTTCTCTTTGCCTTTTATGTGTTTTTCTCTCACGACTCATCCTTTTCCTAGGCTCACAGCTTTTGTAGTCAAGAGTTTCAGTCAAGCCAGGAAATACATCTATGTAGATGACAAGAACATCCAGGATGCCCTACGCTGGCTAGAGCAAAACCAACTCCCCAGTGGCTGCTTTGCCACCAAAGGGAACCTCTTTCACTCCTCCCTAAAGGTAAATGAGGGCCAAGCCAGGCAGTATAGCTGGGGAATGGCTGGACAGATGTTGTGACAGCCAAAGATTGTGAGATCCCACAAGATCCTGGAAAGTCACTTCATGCAACCAACCTTAAAGAGAGTAGGGTATAAGGTGGTGAACATGAAAGGAATGATAAGGTGGTGAACATGAAAGGAATGCTTTTCCTTCTGGGGACTCACTGCATTAGCCCTCCAAACACCACTTAGAGAGTGAAAGGTGGATTCCCTTCACAGGGCAGTGTGGATGATGAAATCTCCCTGGGGGCATATGTCGCTGCAGCACTGCTGGAGCTGGGTCAGCCACTGAAGGTGAGTATAGTCCTGCTCCCTCCTGCTCTCCTGTTTGGTCCCACATCTGGGCACAGCTATGGGGATACCTCAGCTCAGCTCGTAATGATGTCATTCTCCAGGCCAGGAACAGGTAGGGAGCTGCTGGGAGGGAGCAAGTGTTTAGCCAAACTGTGAAGTAATTCCTCAAAAGAGATAGTGCTGTAAAACTGGCATGGTGGGATAGTGCTTCGTGGCTGTGGCTCCCAGTGCACACTGGGACTGCACTGCCTGTTTTCTCAAGAGAGTGTGTAATTTAATGGATTTCTGTGAAGCTACATCATAAAGACATAGCCCAGCTCCCTGGAATGAGCTCCCCTGCCCCCTATTTTGCACCTGTTAGAATTTGACATGTGTCTGTTCTCCAAATGCAGAGCAAGCTGATGCAGATTACCCTCCACTGCCTGCAGCAGGCGGTTCATAACGTCACCAACACCTACACAGAAGCTGTGCTGGCCTATGCCTTTGCCCTGGCTGGGGACTATAAGACAGCCCAGGAACTGTTGTACAAACTGGAGAAACAAGCCAGCAAATCAGGTGCTGACTGCTGGTTGAGGTTCTTGTTCACCTGCTGGCATTTGCAGTAATGTATATCCAGCTAGAGTGGTTAAAAATGACATATGTATTTGTACATGTTCCTTGTATTTGTGCAGTAACTGCACTGTGTGATTGAAAATATAGTAAGTTATTTCACAAGCTGTGAGGGTGACTTATCAGAAAGGCTTTCCTCAGCCTAGAGGATTTCAAGATCCTCCTGAGGGAGGAGGTAGGAATCTGTGGGCTAAAACCAGATTAAGCCCTGGAGCATAAACTGAAGAAAGCAATCCTGACCCGAGTACAGGGTATGAGCTGAAGGAGCTGTGAGAGCACTCTGGGTTTTGTTTCCCGTGAACCCCCATTTATGTGCTCTCCAGGTAGCCTGCATGCTCCTTTTCCTTCTGCAGGAGGAAAAATCCACTGGAGCCCCAAGCCAACCTCTCCAGCTTCCACAGACTTCTGGCCGGGTGCTCAGTCAGTGGACATAGAGTTGACAGCCTATGTGCTCCTTGCATACCTCTCTAAGCCACAAGTGCATGCAGGTGACATGACAACTACAGCTGATATTGTGGCATGGCTGACCCAGCAGCAGAATGCCTATGGGGGCTTTGCCTCCACCCAGGTAACAAGTAGCTCCCTGTGAACTGATATACTTTTCACCTGCAACCAAGGTTGGCAGGTCAAGCCCTCTTGAGGTCTTCCTGCATCAAGTCAGCTTCCCTAGAGCTAATGCTTTCAGAGGGGTGACTGTCTTTCCCTCTCTAGGACACAGTTGTTGCCTTGCAAGCCTTAGCAAAATATGCAGCAAGGACGTTCAGCACATCAGGCCAGGCTCTTGTGAGGGTGAAGTCCCAGAAGGGCTTCAGGAAGACTTTCCAAGTCAGCCGCCAGAAGCAGCTGCTGGTGCAGCAAGCAGCAGTGACAGAAGTTCCAGGGCAGTTCCTAGTGCAGGTCCATGGCAGCAGCTGCATCTTTGCTCAGGTGAGGTGGTGGGATGGGCATGGGAGAGGAGAGCTGAAGGACAGTGTCTCTTCTCCATGCATGAAATCATGCCTGGCCTGTCTTTTCCCCTCCTGACCCTCACCCTGTAGACAGTGCTGAGGTACCATGAGCCTCTGCCACGGACTGCTGTAACCTTCACTCTGCGTGTCAACACAGAGCCGACCAACTGCAGCCAGGGCAATGTGCGTGTCCTCACCGTCCACATCCTTGCCAGGTGACCCTAAGAGTTGTTTCCTTCTCTAGCAAGACCCACTGTGCTTGGGAACAGCAGCTGGGAAAACCTCAGGGCTGCAATGCAGGGATCCAGCACTTGGCGCAGACAGGACAGAGGGTGAATTTGGTAGGTGGAAGGAGTGGGGAAGGAAGATGCTGGCTACCTCCTGTGAGAGGGAGCAATGTCTACCGTGTTCCCAGGCCCAGATGGGCCACCTGGCTCAGGGTCCTGCACACAGGATATGGTGGTGGAGGGAAGGGGTCTGGGAACACACTATTTCGACAAAGTCAGACCTTCTGACTATTTCTTCTTCAGCTGCATTGGGAGCAGAGTCATATCCAACATGGTGATAGTGGAGGTCTCCCTGCTGTCTGGATTTGTCCTGGCTCATAGATCAAGGATGTTGGTAAGGACTTTGGAATTAAAAAAAAAATAAAGTGGCTGTGATGAATGGGTCCCACCTGCTTGCTACTGTTGAGAATTGTTTATTTCAGGCCATGAGGTAACTAAATTAGCAGAGGCCTTTTGCTGTAGTAATTGAACCCAAACCTCTCAATTCCATACAGACCCCATAAAGGTTTGCTATGGGAGGTTAGAGGGGGTTCATCTTCTCCCACTGACACTATTCTGTCTTGGGCCAGGAACAAAATGTGCTGCTGGGTGTACTAAACACCAGGATTTGTTTACCAGAAATTATAAGACAAGATTTCTTAGAGACACTCTAGTTCTAGCCAAAAAAGATTATTTTTTTTCCTAGTTAAACTATAAACCTGAAAGTTGAATTATTTGCACAGCCCCGAGGTAGGTCTTTAAGAGCAGTGTAGCACTTAGTGAGATGAGATAACAAGAATCTTTACTGGTGCCTCCACCTGTTTGCTGACCAATACATCAGTCCTATGTACTACTACCCACACAGCCTTTTGTCTCCAGAGTGGGAGATTCCTCTAACTGAGCTGGGACAACATAGTTTATTTTCAAGATGCTCACAAGGATTGTCCAGGAGGGACTATCAAAGATATAACCACTAAAACCTTTATGCATGAGAAAGACACAGTTCCACACCATCCCTTCAGTACAACAGTGCATCCCTCAGGTCAGAAAGGCCTAAGGAAAGTGTTCACAAATTTCCTTCTGTTATTGTTTACTATCCTAGCTGGAGCGCAGAACCATCATTAAGAAAATAGAAGTGAAAGCTGATGTGATCTACATTTATCTGGAGAAGGTAAGATTGGTTTTTCACTGTGAGAGCAAGAGGCCAGAGGACAAGGAGCTGTGTGAGAAGCCCAAGGCTGGGCTAGGCACAGGGAAAGAGCACTGGTAGAACTGTGGGCAGAGAAAGCTTCCCCAGTTTCATTGTCTTTGGGTTAGCACTTACTATTCCTCACACATACTTCATTTCTAAAATTCAGAGTCTCTAATGGATTAGAGAGATTTAGGGCCAGAAAACATCAGAGCTAGGGAAGATGAAGATGCAATTACTTCTTTCTCCCTTGCCTATTTCTTTCTATCTCCACAAGCTCAGCGATGAATCTCAGACTTTCGTTCTGCAACTGGAACAAGTAATTCAGATGAAGAACCTGAAACCAGCCAGCGTTAAAGTCTACAATTACTACCAGCCAGGTGGGATGCAGGTTCCCTCCTACTCTGGCATTGGGAGCTGGTTTCCTAATTCTCTGACTGTGAAAAAATGTTGTGCACTCTATGTAATCAACTTCCTCATTTCCTTTTCCAGATGAGCGAGCCTTGGCTGACTACAGTGCTGTCTGTAGCTGAGGTAGGCAGCAAGTCCCTGTGTGACAGAAACAGCAGTGCCAAAAAATGATGGGTCTCAATGGGAGAGAGGAAATGTAAGCAATCGAAGGGAGGAAGAAGGATGATGATTAGTGGGGAACATATACCCAGCCAAAAAGAAGAACTGGCAATTGACTGTCGAGTTAGGATAGAGGCTCTTTTGCAGCCAGGGAAGCAGCTGGAAGGCTCTGGTGGAAGATAGGGAGAGTGTTTCTCAAAATAAGAGTGAGAAAGGAAGGGCTGAGCATTATACAGAGTGAGAATGCAGAGGTTATAGCACTCTGTGGTAACAGGGGTCCTTGGACCCATACATGGCTCCATTCTCTCCACCCCCCACTATATTCATTGCAGGGGAGGAAAGGAGGATTCAGGGAGCCGAAGGTGCAAGCTGAATCTGGGAAGATGTAATATTTTGTCTTTTGGGGTGACATACCCAGCTGCCGGAAGGGGGATGGCTTGTTAGTAGTAGTGTGAAGCCAGGACAAGTCTGGAGAAGTCGCTTCTGGAAGGATAAGATAGAATCTTGACATGGTACCTGCTGCATCCTGACACCATTCCACATAGAGACTGCTGCCTAGGGAAATGCCTAGAGAGCCCTCCTCCCCCAGTACTAGCCAAGACAAGGCACCTTCCACAGCCTGATGATAGCCATGGAGAGGCTGAATCATGCCATCCTTGATTGTCTTACCTTCTGTCCCCACAATTGCATGTGGCTCCTCAGAAAGGGATGAATTATCTCCCAAATTTGTGATAAAGGAGAGGAACTGCCACAGTGTGACTCTTGCCTTTACCCAATATTTCAGGTTGAACACTGAATGGAATGAAGTGCCCCAGCTGGGACACTACAGCCCATGTTACAGTTGAGCCCACATGGTCCTGTGCCCGAGTGGATGGACTGAGGGATGATAACAGTCCAGCTGTGTGAGCGCCCGGGTTGGGACAGGGAGAAGGTGTCACATATCTGATACACACTTGGGAAGAAGAATTAAAGTAAGCATGACACCTTGCCTTGTCGCTATTTTGCTGGTTGTTGATGAACTACAGGCTTAGTACCATTTCTGCCATTGCCAGCATACAAACCTTCTGGCTCCTCTATTGCGCTCTCCTCAAACTTCCCATGGCTTCTCCTAATGCTTAATAAAGCAGGACTCAGGCAGCTTTGTAGTACAAGATGCAACTGAACATGCTGTAATAGCTGTATCTCCTGTGCCCTTCCTGCAAGTTTCTGTTCCTGCTCTTTGAAGCAGTCTCCAGATAGTAATGCAGTGTGTACTTCTCAGCAGTACAGCATTGCCAGTTGCTCTTGATGAAGGTGTCTAAATGCAACTGTTGGCCAAAGGAACAGTTGAACGTATCCCAACCCTCTCTTGCCTTCAGCTCCAGCTTGTATGATGGTCACCTCCCCCAGGTACCAATACTGCCTTGGTGCATGTTCTAAATCCTCCCGCACAAGTCTGCTACTGGAGGGGCAGAGTTTTACATGTGTATACATAGAGCAGGGGTCAAGAAATTATTTTTTCCCACATGCTCTCAAATACAATTTTCCTGGTTTGGGAGAAAAACAGTAAATCTGAACAATCACTCAGACACTTCTAGTCTCCTGAATTTTAATAAAATGCCAGGCATAGTCTAAGCCTTTCAGAAACTACCTGCTCAGCAGGAAATTTCAAGTATTTTCTCTTTGCTTCTCATCTCCATGTGGTGGCTGTTGATAACGGTGACAAAGTACTGATGGACAGAGACTGCAGAGGACATGTCTGTCCCTGTTCCTGTGAAGACAACAAAGGACAAACAATTCTGTGTTCCTGCAGTATTAAAACTAACCACTGGGAACTCAGGGGGATTTTTGCACCTCGTGACCAAACGGGACTGCCAAGCCATCAAGGACAAGGCTCTCTCTGATTCTACCTGTACAAATCCTATGGCAGAATCTCCACTAGGAACATGGGGCTTGTGGCAAGCAGGGTTGTGTGCCTCTCACAGGTGATTAATGAAGCAGGTGTTTTAGGTGTTTTTCTCCATCTCATGGCCTGTGGGCAGGGAAGCACGCAAAGCTTAGAACAGGAGCAGGCGCTGGTGAAGTTCACTGGTTCAAGCTTTGCCTTTGTCCAGCCTGAAAAGAGGATGGACAGATGCCCATTCCCTTGCATAGATCAGAAACCAGGCTGAGGCTGTGAAAGGCATGACACTGAAAAGGAGTCAGGCCCTGCAGTAAAGGCAAATGCGGTATGTTGCATGCACAGGACTGGAGGACTGTGGAAATGCAGAGAAAGTGCCAGGAAAAGGAGCTGTGTTGACTTGGGGAAAGTATATTTGATGCAAAATGCCAGGACTCGTGGTAGGACTTGGGACAGGCAGCCCTTGTTTTCTCTAACATACCTCCAACTCTGTCATGAGCTGGGTGTCTCAAACCTTCTACTTCAGTTCTCCCTTTCCCTTAGTTTAACCACTGAGACATGGGAAGTTTGCTTTGCTAATCACTTCCTACCCTGAACCTCCACTCTGGCAAGTTTCTTGACCTTGCCTGCACCTCACTTCCTTCCTCCCCATCCTCTTCAGGACCAAGCCTGTGATGACAAAAGAGATGTTGGGCCCTCACCTCACTTGCATGGGGCACTGTAGCTCATCACTGCAGTTTCTTCTGGAAGAAGAGAAAAAAAGTGCCAGTGAGATACACTTGCCAAAAACACACTGAAGCAACCCAGCATTGCACCTTTGTTTCTAGGAGAGGCGTTCTCTCATTTTACAGGCCATGACTTCCTGCCGCTGTGACACATGATACGACTCTGTCAAAGACTATGTGCAGCAAGTCCGAACTCACTCAAGTCATGGGGCTGGCGATCTTTTGAAGCTGTAAATCTCAAATAGCTCCATTACAGTTATAGATTCCTCAATTTCTGAAGCAATAGCAATCCTTGACACATTTCCAGCTTTTCCTTCTATTAGGGACCTCAGAGAACAGATGACAATTTGTTTACAATGTCATTCTTCTAAGGGGGCACTAATTCTTCTACACCATCCCCTTGCTATGATCCCTTTGCATTTGCTGCTTCCCACAAAATAAGTGTATAAAAGCATGACTCTGAGCTCCTTGCTCCCCTCTTGTTGGGAAAGTTAGACTCTAAGTGGCTTTACATGCCAACTTCAAGCTTGCAAGTGCTGTGACCAGAGAAAGAAGGATCTACCATTTTGAAACCCAAGAGGGTAAGTCCATCACTAGAAAGCTTCTAAGAGGCAGTTAGATAAGCATGTCAGGGATGGTATTGTCTTAGGCTTGACAACTTCAGAAAATTTCTTTCCAGGGGTACATTTGGGTGGTGTCTGCAGTACAGCATCTGAACTCACCTGGCATGTAGTAATCGTAGATCTTGATATTAGCTGGCTTACGATTCTTTACTTGCATGTCCTGCTGCACCAGCAAAGTGTAGGTGTGAGGCTGTCTACTCAGCTAAGACCAAGAGATGTAAGGATTACAGCCAGAACCAAGATCCTTTCAGACAATCCCTTCCACCTGCTCTCACTAGGGCTTTGTGGAGACCTCACCACTGTGACATATCTGTTCTGCTTTCAAGTCCATCTCAGAAATATCTTTTATGTCACATTCTGTGACCATCTCCCATTTTTTTGTCACCAAGTTAACTTGGCTCATGAGAAACATCAAACCCACAGAGTCAATGTGCATTAAATATCTAAATGTAGCACTAGTGTTCCCAACTCTCATATTCCTATCCAGCTCTGCTCTGAGCTCCTCCATGCATCTTGCTTCAGTAGCTACTTTCATATACAATCCCATTACATTAGCTCTTATTCTCCGGTCTAACACAACCCTTATCATTAAGCAGACGTATGCAAGGTGTGGGTGAACATCTGCTGGATGGTAGTAGTTATATGACCTGCTATTGATTGAGTTCCACCTCATGCTACGTTGCAGCCTGAGCTGAAATCTTTCTCTGTGCTGCCTTTCTGCTCTGTGCTGTAGATGTAACAAAAGCAGCATTTCTACAAGTCTAATACATCTACAAAAGAATAACCCACTTGCTATGAGGCTAGCTCAGCTTCTTGACAACTGGGGATGAAGGAGTGGTTTCTGAATCACAGAAATGTGGAAGTACTCCTTGGAAATTCTGAAGTTTTAAAATTCATCCCAGGTCTTGTTTCTGGTGCTGTTTAGGTATGCATGCAGCCAGAGAAAGGCTGGAGGGGTTGTTAATCTGTTGATTAATGGAGCTGTGGAGTGAGCACTGCTGCTGGCACAACTGTCTGGTTTGATTTTGAGTGATCTTGGCAAACTCCATGAGCAATCTGGGATGCCTACTACATTCAGGTTGCTTAAGGGCTTTCTAAGAACTCGGGCTTGCTTGAATTTACTAGATGGATCTTACAGCTACTCCCCAGTCCTGATCAGACACTGTATATAGACTTCCAGCAGTCTCTGAACATTGCCAACAGGTGTAGGCTTAATAGGAGAGCTAGCCTTATTTCACTCAAGTAGCCCTGTATACAGCTAAACTACTGCAGGCTGACACAACACACTTCTCCAGATCAGCAAATGTGGCTGGTATGTAGCAACAACAGCTCTGAATACTTACAAAACTAATGGAACCAAGATACAAGAGTAAATGAAAAGCTATCTGCCAGTCCATAGTTCTTTTAATGATGATGATAGTCTAAATTCTACTCACTTCCTCCAGGTAGAGAATGACTTGGTCAGCTTCGCTTTCAAGTTTCTTCACTAAAGGCATTTTCTTTAGCTGAAAATAGGGGGGGGAAATGTCAGAAAGACTAACAGAAAGCTGAAATATTCAGGGATATTTGTCCTTGTGAGAGCATGGGCAAAATGTTCACATGGCCAAGGAAGCCCTTGGGGTAGTGGAAGGCGAGGTGTGGTCTGGGAGAGACTTTGAGTATAAAAATTTCTTGGGGAGAAAAGAACTGTGTTTCTCTGTCCACAGGAATGATCACAGTTCTGCATACAATCCTTCATGATAGACACCCATCAGTGTTCCTATCCCAGCTGGACACAAACTTGCGGTCTCACCTCTTCCAGTGAACTTGCCACGGGGCTGTATCCAGATAGCAGCTCCACTTGGATCAGGACCATGTTGGTGGACACATGGTTCCCTGTGTAGCTGCAGCAGGAACCCAGGGGATAGCACTAATGTTATTTTCTGAGCCATGATCTCCAGATACTCCAGCCCAGCTTTGGTACTCATGTGGAGTAATCTGCCTTTCCTTCCAGTGTTTATCCTGTAGGCATACTTGTTCCTGTACTGCAATAAATCTTTGTGCTTCCCCTGATCTCTCTTTTAATTATGCTGAGCCAAGGAGAATAAATTCCTTGGAAGGCTGCTGGAGTTACCTTCTCTAGGCATGGCAGGGAATATCACATCCTCCTTCTGCTCTCTTGGCAGCTCTATCCTAAGTCAGGCAGGGGTACAGCAGAGGAAAGTGGTGTGACAGTCAACCAAGAGCAGAGGAGGGAAGACTTATGAATAAGTGTCAGCAGTCAGATCCCACAGGATCTTCACATTGCTAGTGGTTTGAGACCTAGTTCTAGAAGATGGGGAGACCCATAGACCTTGGGAGGACTTGTAGTGACTGGCATGATAATGAGATAGGAATATAGCCTGGGCCATCCCTTTGGGGTCTTGTACCTTTCACCCAACTGAGGAGAGCATAGATAAGTGAATGGGGACAGCTTAGCACTTGGACCCCTTGAGTGAAGGGGAATCCAAGCTGCTAAGAGACTGATGTGGTGCCAGAAGCCTCTTAGCACAGGGGAGGCAAGGGGCAACTGAGTGTCTCCTACCGAGCATGAATGGTGATGGGGAACTGGGTGCTGTTGGGTGCGGTGCACTCTGTCTGCACAAATATGACAAAGGTGATGTCGCTCCTCGGTGGAGGGATGTGATACCGCAGAATGGCCTGCCGGAACAGAAAGAAGCTAGTTGGCAGAGAATAGCAGGGATTTTTTTTTGCTGGAAAGTATCTTTGTCTAGTGTTTCATTGCTGATTGCTGTCTTGCACTGGCATAAGAGAAAATCATGTGGCAGAAGCAGAGGTTCTGCTAGTGCACTGCTCCTTGTGGTGTTCACTGGACTCATTGGAGAAGAGGTGCAGCTCTGACTGGGTGGAGTTGATCCAGATCTCATTTGTGGAGTTGTTATTCCCTGGGATCCTGTTGGATCCCAGCTCTTCCTACCAGCCTTGAAGCCCAGATTCTTGCAGTCTGTTTTCAGTGTTAGCTATGTAGCAAGGTGAGAGATTCCCAGGTTTCAAGGCTTTTCCCCAGACAGACCTTTTCTCCCTGGCTGGTCTTACCTGCAGGAAGAGGCACCCATGGCCCTGAACATGCACAGTATAATCTTGGGGAATGGCTGGCAGCTCCACTGTCTGCAGCAGAAGACGATTGGTGTTGTCTACTCTGATATATTGGTTGAAACCCTCAGAGGAGACAGAAACCTGAAGGTCAGGGCCATCCTTGCTGAAGGTCTTGGTTGCATACAGGGCTAAGGCTTCCAGAGCAACCACTGTGTCCTGAGTGAAGAGAAACACATTAGGCAAAACAGGATCCCTGTTTCCTGTGCATGCCCAGCCCTTACCCCTTCCCTCCCTCATACTGCAGGTACAGAACAATAAGGGTTAAGCTTTCCCCTTGGACTTTCAGCATGGGATTAGCTCAGAGGAATACAAATATTCACCTTTTCCCAATTCTCAGCATCTATAAATCCATATATCTTTTTTTTTTTCCCTTCTTTTTTACTATGGGCTGTGCTAGAACCTATTTCTCTCACAAACTGTATCTGACAACAGGTTCTCTGATGATGATGGCTCAAAGGGATTACCTGGGTTGAAGCAAAGCCTCCATAAGGGTTTTGCTGCTTGATGAGCCAAGACACAATCTGGGATGCCTTTCTGATTTCATCTGAAGACAAACTTGACTTTGAAAGGTGAGCCATGAGGATACTAGATGTCAATTCCACATCAACAGATGGAGCCCGATACCAATATAGGGAGTCTTCCTTCTGTTTCGGCTGTTGACTCCAGAATATTTGGTCATCTAGGGGTGGAGTAGGAACACTTATGGAGAGTGTAGCTGGGTCTAATGAACTTGAAGTCCTACTCAGCTCCTGTGCCTAGGTACTGAGTGACTATATACATTGGGACAAGATATGGGTGCCTATCTCCCTATTTGCCCCCTACATCCTGCTTTTCCCAGTAGAAACCTAGTCCTGCAGACTGGGAAGCAGCTCTACAATATCCATGAAACTTCTCTGGTTTGGATGACTGGGAGATCGGGACTATGAGATCATCCATAGAGAAAATCTGTCTCACAGTATGGATACAGCTTGGCAAACAGAGGCTATCCAAGCCTTGGGCTCCCCACAGAGCTCTGCCTGTACCCCCCTCTCCTGCCCTCCATTCCCTTGGTCATTCAGCCCTGGGATCTCTGCACAATTCTGCTAATGCCCCTCTCTTCTGCCCCACAGTCTTTTGGTACCTGATATTATGGCAGCCTTATCCAATCTTTTGAGGATTTTCCGCCTGAGGGCCTTATCACCTGCTACTGCAAAGGCATTTGCAGCTAGCGCCAGGCTGTAGAGGTTGAAACTGCCAGTATCAGCATTAACCAGGTCCTTTATACATTTCAGAGCTTTCCACACAACTGGGTCCTGGGATACAATTGAAAGCGTATTGTTTGCTGGCAGAGTGTATGGGGAGGGAATGCAGACTTGGTGTATGCAAAGGAGAGTGGAAACAGGGAGAGGACACATGGGGAGAAAACAGGTAACATTAACTCTGTGTGCACAGAGTGCCCGTGCAGTGCCTGCCGGAAGGTCACACACACACAGCCCATCCCCACTGCTGATACTCACAGAGCGTGGCATCCCTGAGTGTAGGAGAGCTGTGATGATTGCAGAGCTCAGCCCCAGTCCTTCCTCCACTGTGCCCTACAGCCACCGCAAAACAGAGAAAAGGAGGGCTGCCATGAGAAGGGAGGGGGAGAAGTTTTCTAGTGCCTTCTGCTCCCCAAGTGGGACACAGGGCCAGTGCAGGCAACAGTGATGATCCTATTCCTTCTAAGCAAGTACTGGAGCTGGTATCTACTCTTGCAGGTCCTGCTTACCAGAGCACCTCTCTGCCACAGTGCCCCAAGCTCCTCTGGGTAGCAGATTCCCTCCCTCTGTTGAAGATGCCCCTTTCCCCTCCTCTACAAAAGATTTTCAGTAGCAGATTTCAGTGCCAGGGGAAAGTGATGTTCCCACAATCCCACTGCAGGGTGGCACCTCACTTGCTGGCCAGGTCAGTGGCAAGGGTGTGGAGGAGTAAAAGAAAAGGCATCTTTTACAAGGGGAAGTGAAAGGTACCATTCTCTTCACATGGAGGACTAATTATCTGAGGTCCTGAGCATTGAACAGTTCATTTTCAAGGTACTCTTTGTTTGTCTGTGCAGCATAAGTGCTGTGTTTCTGAGTGTATAGGGCATATCCCTGGCAAGGTGAATCTCCATCATTCATAACTTGAAAAAGTGCCACCATGACTAAGCACAATCCTGAGTGTCACCAAAGGATGACCTTCCTCCTGCAGTAGGGTTTGTTTGTTCTTGGAACCAAAATTGGGCCAGAAAGTGAAGGAGCTCTGAGGTACCTAATGAGTAGCCAGGACATGTCATACCATCAGACCATTGTTGAAGAGCTTCCCCACACTCTTGAAGCAGCCAGATGGAGTCTGATTTTTAATCAGTGCACTGGCAGCATCTTTTATATTCTGCTCATCTATGTGGATGAAGTCCCGGGCTTGGCTGAAGGTCTTGAGGACAAGGGCAGTAAGCTTAGAGCCAAAGAAAGAAGAAGAAAATCAGATTGAACCAGTCACTGATGCCCGTCTCCAGGAGACAGGAATCTCTGAATCTTCCACTATTTCATCCTACTTTAGGAGGGTGACTTGTACTAGATAATCTCCAGAGGTCCCTTGCAACCCCTACCATTCTGTGATTCTGCCTTGAGAAATGCTAGCAGGCCAGAGCCTCTGTGCAGATGGAGAATTGGAAGCAATGCACATGAGTTAGATGCTCTTGAAGCTTGAGCTCAGATTCATTTGCAGCAAGAGAGAAAAAAAAATCATCGACAGTTCAGTGTTTCTCCCAGAGCTCTGCCAATTCCAACAGGGTGCACTTGTGTGATTTAAAGCCAGGAGGGCTGATATTTAGTGAGATCATTCAGCCCCTTTCTCAATCCTGTTTGGGTATAAAGCACTCCAGAAAACCTGGAAAGAAGGTGTCTTTGCAGACAAGTTTTCAGAATCAGGCTCAGCTGGGGTTCCCAGGCACAAACAGTCAAACAGGGATATCTCAAGTCAGTTCATTGGCACAGTTCTCTTCAAAAAATCTCAGGAGCAGTTTCTGTTCAAAACCCCACATCTTCAGACTCCCTCAGTTTTCCCAGACCAAAATACAAGCCAGCATGAGCATGACTAGGTCAAGCTGTTGTCCTTCCACTGTGTCTTGATATCTCTGCTTACCATGTGTTTCCTGGCTCACTTCCTTCCCCAAAGGCACTGTAGGAACCATCCATGTGCTTGTACAGGAGTTGTCGCTGATAGCCTGTGGGAAAAGGCTGGGGATAGTGAAGATGCTCTGTGTCTATTGTGTCCTCAAAGTGACAACCTGCGCCACCAATCCTGCTTATCATTGTAGAGAACATTGTCTCTGAGGGTGAGAGGGCAAAGGGCTTTCAGAAAGGTGCCATGTACTCCATGTTCATCTGAGGTACAGCAGTGTGATTTACACTGCTGTAATTTCCATGGTGTCAGGCAAGTGATGTTGCACAAATCCTCTTCAGCACCATGCCTCTGCTGAGATCCCCATCTTAATAATCCAACATGAGCAGAAATCCACTCACCACTTTCCAGATAGACCATTGCCTTCTGTTTGATTTCCACAGTCAGTTGTCCTGTTTCCTCAAGATATCTTGTGATAAAGACATTGGGGGCAAAATGAACCATATTCTGCTCACCACAGCCACTGGACATCTGGAGAAGCTCATCTATGTTGTCCAGTGCGGTCCCCAAAATGTCACCTGTAGGACACAACCATATCTTTGAGAGCCTTACATGTTCTTGAATGTAAAAAATATCTAATCTCACCAATTCTCCAGATCACCTGCTAGGACTGGTCTCAGTTCACCTCTGCTCACACTAGGATGACTTTAATATCTATAGAGTCCTGTAGGGACATTGTAATAGTACTTGTCTATCTTTCTCTTGGCTGGGTGAAATCATACATCTACCTGGCTCTGCCTCACTTCTGTAAGAGAGATGAGATACTTCTCTGGAAGACATAAGGACCCAGTATCACATCTCACTGTACATAATTCCCACTTGTTACTCTGCTAAAGCAGACTTGGTGGCACCAGAAGAGAAGACTCCTTCAGGCAAAAATCTTACTTTCCAAGACCCCCCAAAATCTCACCTAAGAAAGAGATGTAAGCTCTCTCTGACCCAAGGACCATTTTCTCTGGCATAATGAATGTGATTGTCTCTGAAGCTGAAGTTCCTGAAAATGACAAGAGCATCAGAACAACAAGAGGCAGGAGGGAGACAGCAGGCCTACAGGCATCCCCAGGAGAAGTTATAAACAAGGCTGGGATCACCTCACTGGTTGGTGAAGTCAACATTCTAAAAAGAGGATGACACAGAGATCAGGCCACCCACTGATGAGTGACTGCCATGTGGTTAGGCAGTGACTTGGTGCTGCCGGGAGCCTGTAGTACTGGAAGAGCTGAATGGCTTTGCCTCCTCATAAAAGCTCCAAAATCCCTGACTTTCCCCTGCCCAGGCACCTCCAGATAGTCCTAGAGTTGTTCACACACTACACAGCTTCTCTTTGGTCTTCTTGCTCTGTGTGCATGTATAGCTCCAGTGCTAGGACAGTCCCTGTCTCCAGGGCACCTGCACCTACCTTTAGGGCACAGAAGTGAGGTGTGAGTCTTTTCCTCCAGCAGTCCCTCTGCCTGGTGGGGAAAAGCTGGTCAGTTCAGAAGGGAGAGCAGTAAATTGAGATAGCAGCTGTGTAGCACCTCACCTTCCAGCAAGCACCTTTTCTGTCCTCATAGGCCATACAAAGGGCCCTGCACAGACAGCAGGGATATGTGTGCTGACAGTGAAGTTCCATTGAGATACAGTTTTCTAAGATCCTACATGGCCTTTGCCCACATTTCCCTGCTAGCAAGCAGTTCTGATGTCTCTGTCCCATCAAGGGCAGGTGCTCAGCCAATGCCCCGACCCAATTTGCCCTTAGAATTGCTCCTTGCCCAGTTCCCCCTGAGAAATGTGCCTACCTGCCCAGCTGATTCTCCCTTCCCTGAGCCACCCACCAGGCTGTTTTGAGTCTGACCCTGTTCCGACAATGCCAGGACCCTGAAGCATACTCTAACCTTCACCAGTAAGTGTTTAACCACTATGTCCTTCCCTCCAGACTCTGGCACAACAGCTGTACTCTCAGTGCAAACATCTTCCTGCTCTGTCATCTCAGCAGTGACAGTGAAATTCACCTTCCCTAAGGAACAAAACATCAAGAGGACAGTTGGCACATCCATGCCTACATTTTAGTTTGCTCAGCCTAAGGCTGCTGACTCATGCTTTGCATAATAGGCCGAGTGGCCCTTCCAGCCCAGCTCTACCAGTGTCTCCCACTCCTGCCCCTCCCTTGTCCCCTTACCTAATTTTGTAGCTTTCACATCCCAGAAATATGTTTTTGCCGAATCAGGACACAGACAAATAGTGAACCTGACATTTGCATGCACAGATTCAAAATCCCTGGAGTCCATTAGGCTAAGCTGGAGCTAGAGGTGAAACAAAAGGGAGTTCAGGTTTCAGAGCTGCTTTTGTGTTTTTCCACATGTCAGTCAAGCCCAGAAGCCCAGAGTGAGTATGATGATGACCCTGTTGCAATATCTGTGGGACACCAACAGCCCATGGATACTGCAGTCCTATAGGGTTGAGTTTATGGGGAGGGATAAGCTGGACAGAGACAGAGCATGGAGCTTTGTGAAGAGCTTCTTTGGTGTCTTTTACTCAATGCCTGAGGAGGCAGCCCCTTGTCTGGGTCTATTAGTGAAGTACTGTTACCAAAAATACCCTGCCCAAAATCATCCTGGAGGGAGCCACTCACTGCCATGCATTGCTTCAAGTAGCTGAAGACTTTGATTTTCAGGGGAAATGACTCTCCCCGGAAGACAGAGTAGGGCAAGGTAGATTCCACGAAGAAGTGCTTGAAGCTCTGCAGGCTGATGGTCTCTGAGATTCCAAACCCATAGCGCTCTGAGGTGCAGAAAGTCATGGTTCTCCAGTCTGTGATACTGTCAGGTACTGTGACAGCTAGCTCAGCAGCCCCTGAATCACTGAGGAGAAAACAGAGTGGAAGAGGTTGTCCCCGTCCCTGTAAAGGTTTCCCTTTGAAAGACAAATGCAGAAGGACTGTGAACTGGGAAGTGTGTGTGAAGGTGTGGGCATTCCTAGGAAGTAGGACAAAGACGTGGGAAGGATAGCAAATAGGTGAGCAAGGAAGGACTGAGAGGCAAATGCAACCCAAAATTGTTTCTGGACAGAATTGCACCTCAAATTCTTCTTTTATATGGGCACACAGGGCTCCCAGGGGTCCTTGTTAAACACTCACCCTGTGCCAGGAAGTACTGTGTGACAACTCCACCAAACTACCACCTAAACTCCCAATCACAGTTATATTATTAATCATAATTATAGGTGTTACTTACAGATCTGCATACAAAAAACAGAAGTTTTTTATGCCCTGAAATGGGCATAATCAAACCAAATGAGATGGAGAGGCAGAGATTCTATTTTACAGATGGAGAACATTGGCATGTATGAGAATTAAGAAAGCTGAGATGTGTGAACAAGGAGAGAACAGTGGATGCTGCATAACTTGACTTTAGCAAAGCCTTTTGACATAATCTTCCTTAGTATCCTTGTAGCCACATTACTGTGGATTGGACAAGTAGATGATAAGGTGAGCAGAAAATTTGCAGGACCACTGGGGACAAAGGATGGTTATTGGTGGCACAAAGTCCAACTGATGGCCACCACTGGCATCCCTCAGGGACTGATACTTAGGCCTTGTTAATGATCTGGATAATAGGAGAGAGGTCATCCTCAGCAAGATTAGCAGGCTAATCTTGCTATGTATTAGCAGACTATACCTTGTAGTGGTGGGGTTCTTGATACGCTTGAGGGAAAGGTTGCTATTAAGAGGAACCTTGACAAGCTGGAAAAATGGGCTTGAAAATGAGTAAATTCTGTATCTGCAATGAAATAATGCCACGCAACATTACAGACTAGGCAGTGACTGGCTAGTAAGCAACTCTGCAGAAAAAGGAGTGAGGGTCCTGGTGGATGACAAGCTGAGCACAAGACATCTCAAATGCCCTTACAGCAGTGAAGGCCATCTACTTCTGAACTGTATTAAGAAGACTGCAACCACTGGGTTGAGAAAAGTTATGTTTTCCCTGTGTTCTTCCTTTGTGGGACCATGTCTGGAGAACTGTACTTCCTTATACTACAGTATAAGAAAGATACTACATACTTAAATACATCCAGTGGAGGATTATCAAGATGGTCAGAGGGATGGGGCATTGATGTATAAGGAATGGCTGAAAGAACTGGAGTTTTCAAACTTAAGAGGGAAAGGCTAGGGGGAGATCTGTCAGCTTTCTAAAGCTACCAATTGGGAAGGTGTAGAGACAATGGAATCAGTCTCTCCTGAGGTGCATATTGATAGGATGAAAGGTAAGGGGCACAAATTGGAACACGAGAAATCCTGACTTGAGATAAGAGCAAAAAAAATGCCATGAGGGTGGTCAAACACTGGAACAGGTGTCTAGATAATTTGTAGAATTTCCATCGTTGGAGATACAGAGAACTTGACTACAACTTGATCTAAATGAACCTGCCTTGCACAGGATGTTGAACTACAGACCTTTGGAGGCCCCCTCCATTCTATAGGAGTCTGTGATTTTAAGTTCACCAAGATCATTTGAAAATCTTGGGCACAGCCAGGAACTGAACCAAACCTCCATTGTCCTTATCCACTTCTTCACCCCTCCCTTTCCTTTGTGGGCACAGAAGACAATAATGCCCTGGTTCTGCTCCTGCCCATTCCCTCTCTGCTGTGGCTGGTAGGAGATCTGGATTCATGTGGGCCCACAGCCCATAATTACTCACTTGATGGGAACCAGAGTCCAAATGAATGTCTCTGGAAACCAGGCACGTACTGGTCCTGCGTCGCTACCCAGCTCAACATGCTCTGACTCATCACGTTCAACAGCAGCATCTGTTTCTGGGTCCAAGTTGTCCAAGTCTGCCAACTCGTCATAAGCTATTGAGAATACAAGCATTCATTCAAAGGCAGAGCAACTGTGAAATCAAGATAGAGTTCAGCTGGGAAAGCTGGGCTCTTCATCACTCCCACTCCCACTCCGATCCTCTTGTTCTTTCCAAGATGCCCTCAACCTACTTCACTAATGTCTTCCGTGAGCCAATCTAGGAGACCATGTGGATTCCAGTAAATGTGCGCTCCTCCATGAGGAACTCTACCTGCTCACACTTTTGGTCTCAGCCCCTGCAAAAAGGCATAGATACTACCCAGTGCCAATCTTGGCTCAGTCTCTGGTTTCCAGCAAGATCTTTCCTAGTCTTACAAACAGATGTTCCTACCTGAGACAGCTGCCTTATTTCCCCCCTTGACCATATTATCTTCCCGCCTGCCATCAGAAGCTTTCAAGCAGTTTTTTCCTATGCAGCCAACCCTCTGCCCCTCCAGTGCACTGGACAGACACACATGTCAGGAGCCTTCCCCTCTTCCTCTTCCTGTGGTGCACATCTCCTGTGCAACCTCCCACTCATCTCTGGAAGCCATCTCCAGTTCCTCAGTACACTGCACGTTCAGCTGCCTTTGTGCAGCCTGTATGTTACCCATGATTTCCAAAGAAAAAGGATAAATTGAGATGTACACATGTAGTCGTAGTGGAAAGCAGTCTGGATGCGGCACTCAATTGGAGACTTGATTTTAAGGTTGGTTAAAAATGTTAGACCTGAATTCTGGTGGGAAGAAGGGGAAGAAAAAAAGGTAGATATCAGGGGGAAGGTGGCATACCTGAAGGTCTGTCTTTGCCCCCATCTCCCAGCATATGAGCCACCCTGTGTTGTTGCAACTAAGCCTCACCTGCAAATTTATACAGAGGGAAGATGCAGAACCACCCTGCTCCCAAAGCCTGGTCCTGGCCCCTTACACCAAAGGAGGCTCTGTCCAGTCAGAATTATGGGAGTGACCATTCAAATGTGCACACCCACACACAAAGTCATTATTTTGGCACCACAGTTTGTTGCCCACCCTAACACAGACTTGTTCTCATCTTTCACCTGCTATAGGCTCTTCTTTCCCTCCTTTTCCCAGTACCCCTTTTCTTTCAGGTACTTTGCTTTTCCAGCCTCCAGTTTTCACTGATTCAGGCTGACACTCTCCTCTCCTTCCAAACCCTATAAAATCTGAGGGTCTCGAGCTTGGAATGAATGGGGGCTGGGTTCTAGGGATATGGCTGATCAATGGGAATTTATCAAGCTGGGAGCATGAAATGTCAGAGATCTCTTAGTTCAGAAGCTTGGCAAATTCAGAACCTGAAGTTGCCTGTGTTTACAGAAAAGGCAATCTTTGAAGCTACCCAGGGCTGATATGGGATACAAAAAGGACTCAGCTCTGATATTTCAGCTTTCCTGGAAATTAGACTTACCTTCAGAAGTTCATAAACATCTGGTTGGGACACTGCATAAGAGTATCTGTTGTATATTAATGGTGACATTGTTCCTGGTGGAAGGGTGGTTTGAGGGGAACCAATGATTTCTGGGCTCTTGTGGACAGTACAGTAGTCACTGTAATAGTCTGTAAGGGTACTGGGGTGCTCCTGAGAATAGCTGAACATATTGTACACCTGTAGACAGAGAATAAAAACAATAGAGTTCAGTGTGATACATGGGAAATTTTTCATTGTCTATCCAGAGATTTTTTGTGACCACAGCGGCAGAGCTCAGATCCTGCCTGCCACAAAAGTCCAGACCCAAAGGTTTTTAAGCTTCTTGGAGAGCCTCCACAACTTTTAGATGTATAACACCAGAGATGAACATGAATCCTTCTAGGGTATGGCTGCATAGCTGTGGCTACTTCTAGCTCATAGGTTGTACCTGTGAGCTCAATGCACACAGTGAGGACACCTTCCCTGTAAGGGTCGTTAGATAGCTTCTTGTCTGACTGAAGACACATCCTGGATCCACCAAGACAGTGTCAAGAGGCAGTTCAAGGGTCCCTAGACCCAATGCATCCCAGGTCTAGAGAAGAAACAATACCCTTCCATTGCCAAGGCACCACTTACAGTCCAGTCTGTGAATGGACTGGCTGTCTGGTTCATGTAAGCTGGAATAAAGACATAGAGCTTATCACACATAGGGCTTTTTTTTTCTTTAACATAACTCCTTTTCAGAGCACTATCATGAATTGGGTCAGAAGATGGAAGTCTCTCACCATCTGGTTGCCACTGTGGAAGAGCACTCTAAGTTTATCAAGGTTATGACTTCAGGCTGTATGTGGGGATGCTAGTGGGTTACTCTGTTGGATCCTTCTGTAGAGACTGAAAATTTTGACTGGTGATTGATGTTGGCCTTCATTTTTTCTCATTAAGCCATGTTCTGTTCCCATTCAAGTACTTGTTATATCCACTATGCCTTATTAACCAATGCCTATAATCAGGTACTCAAAAGACATCTCTCCAATATTAGCAAGGCTCAGCATAAAAGTGACTCACACTATCCTTGGATAGCTCAGCCTCTGGCCTCAGGAGAAGGACACTCTGGTCTATAGCACAGACGCTACATAGGGAGCCCGGTGCAGCCTGCAAATGGAGATGGACAGACGATCCTGGGAGAACCACTGTGTCTGAGGAGCCGAGCTTCACCTGAAACAGCAGAGAAAAGAGGAACTGAAGACACTAGCAGAGGAAGAAAAGGGGAAACTGTGACTACCAGGTTCTACTGGACATACATTGTCATTTTGCAGTTAATTACCTGCCCTCCAGCCTACTTGCCCTCTTATGTTTTGTACTCTACTTACATGGTTCCTGAGGCACTTGGAGACTTTCAGAATGAAGGTATCAGCTGCCACTTGTCCCTCAGGGAAGGCAGTGTAAACAAAGAGAGTAGCCATGGGTGAGATGAGGTCAATGGGCAGAGTGACATTGAAAGCCCCACTATACTGATCTGAAGGAGGAAGAAATAGAAGTAGTATAGGAAAAGGCAAGGAAGTCTGTCTCCAAGGATTACGGCAGCAACATGCTGATCCTCTATAATATTTCTATACAGCTACTTGGATACAAACTATTCTGCCATGCTTCTGGGAGGCCAGAGCTAGATCAGGATGTAGGTTAATGCTGTTTTGTAGCAGTGACCTTGCATCATGAGGGAACTTTGCAACAGTATGCACTTGGAAAAGGAGTTACTTTTCACCTGAGTCCAGCAAAAAGACTCTGTGAGTTTTCTTGGAGGTCTCTGATAATATCTACTTGGCAGGTAAACTCTTGACAATTTAATCATTTGATCAGAAAAAAAGATATAGGGAAATTAAAAGACAGAAGAGAGATAGCGTATTACAAATTACAAATACAAGCTGGGCAATAAGAGAATTAAGAGCAGTCCTGAGGAGAAAGACTTGGTGGTGCTGGTTGATGAAAGGCTCAACATGCGTGAGTGCAGCCCAGACAGCCAGCCATATCCTGGGCTGCATCAAAAGAAGTGTGGCCAGCAAGTCAAGAGAGATGATTCTCTCCCTCTACTCCACTCTCATGAGTATACCTTGAGTATTGCATCCACCTCTGGAGCTCCCAATACAAGTGGGACGTAGACCTGCTGGAGCAGGTCCAGAAGAGGGCTACAAAGATGATCAGAGGGCTGGAACATCTCTCTTACAAGGACAGGATAAGAGAGTTGGGGTTGTTCAGCCTGGAGAAGAGAAGATTCCGGGAAGACCTCATGGCGGCCTTTCAGTATCTGAAGGGGGCCTACAAGAAAGCTGGGAAGGGACTTTTTACAAGGGCTTGTAGTGATAGGATGAGGGCAATGGCTTTAAACTGAAAAAGGGTAGATTTATGTTAGAAATTAGGAAGTTTTTCCCTATGAGAGTGTTGAGTCACTGAAGCAGGTTACCCATAGAGGTTGCGGGTGCCCCAGCAGTGGATGTGTTCAAGATGTTGGATGCAGCTTTGAGCAACCTGGTCTAGTGGAAGATGTCCCTGCCCGTGGCAGGGGAGTTGGAACTAGATGATCTTTAAGGTCCCTTTCAACTCAAATCATTCTATGATTCTATGATTTTCCTACTCAAGCTGACTCACCACACCTTCCCCCCACCACTGGGCTGAAGCATTAAAGATAAGCACTAAAGACTTACTGCTTGAACCTCCCATAGCTCCCTTACTGCTAATGATCCTTTACTCTGGAACATTTTCTTACACCCTTTTGACAATTTATCCCTTGTCCTTGTTTTCTGAGACATAAAAGTACAAGACAGCATCTCTGAGGCTGTTGTTCAGGGGTCCCAAGAGCCTACAAAAAACATTGGTATACAGGCAGGACAGCAGACAGCCTATTGAACAAGCAGTATTTCAATGAAGCAAAGCTTCATGCTGAAGGTAACAGTGGAAACAGGTAGCATCATTTGAGTGAGAGCTGAGCCAGCCTATTGAACATGTCCTAAAGGAAGAGGTTGTACTCCCACTGGAAAAAAAATTAAAAACTAGACTTGTGTATGCCACACCACACAGTGCAGAAGGGAACCCAGCTACAACTCAGTGACATATTTCCCACTGTAACATCTACTGTTCGAGCTGTTGTTTCTGTTTGCACCTCTGACATGGCTTAAAAGCAAAGGCCTTCAAAAAGCAAGTTCACAAGCCAGCATATCACAGCAATGCCTGCTGGAACAGGAGTTGCATTTCTGATAAGGTATATGAAGAGAAGTGGTGCTGGGAATTGTCCTTGCCAGAGATCTGAGAAAAGGCATGAAGGGAGCAGACGGCCAGCTAAACCAGAATGAACACACTGCTTTACAAAGAGCATCCATATGAGATACCTTGGGCTCATTGTTGCCTGGTTTGTAAAGGCACCCAGATT
The DNA here is from genome assembly GCA_013401335.1 of Brachypteracias leptosomus. Lineage (NCBI taxonomy): Eukaryota > Metazoa > Chordata > Aves > Coraciiformes > Brachypteraciidae > Brachypteracias > Brachypteracias leptosomus. The sequence continues at coordinate 36,923 of VYZX01010053.1, read as the reverse complement.
TTTCCGCTAAGGATTAAAATGGTGACCTATGACTCTGGGGAGAGAAGCATAGCTCAAAAGGAAATATATTCTGGAGCACAGTAGGAGATGTGACATGTCGTCAGGCCAGAATTAAACACATGCAAAAAGCTAGCAGAGTTGCTCTGCCTGAGTCCTTTCAGAAATCCATGGTCTACACTAAAGGCACTAAAGGAAGAATCAAGTAATAGGAGGAGTAGGGGAGGAAGGGTGAATGAGAACCAAGTGAAACCTCAGGAATATGAGAAATTATGACCCTCTGGAAAATTGCTCCTGGTCTTAGGACTTCTGTTTCTGTCACACCACCACCCCCTCCAGGATTCCCCACAGACCAGAGTGCGTATGCGAAGCAGGTGAGGTTCTTACAGCATTTCAGGCATTCCAGACGTGCTAGTCAGGAGAAGGATGCTACCCCACAGGAAGGTGATGCTCCACATAGCTGATTGCAGGTTGAATCCCTCCACGGAAAGTTTAGCCTCTCCTCTGTCCCCTCTTCACCCCTGCTTCTGCTGTCTTCCCTCTCCCCCTCATCCAGAGCTGAAGGACTATGCAGCTCCTGCCTTGACAGAGTGTCCGTCTCTATCTTGGCTTTGAATCCAAGAAGGTGGAAAGCTGCCCATGGCTGAGGCTGGGATGTGGGTGGGCAGAAGGGGTGAAGACAATGTTTATGGCCTACACACCAAAGGCACTTGCCTCAGGATTTTGCAAGGCTTGTTGGTATTTCTCTGGGAGATGTCTTGCTCTGACGATGGCAGCAGGAGTGTTCAGTTACTAGGTTAGGTACAGAGACCCAATTTTTATAAAGGTGTCTTTACTGGGATTTCACCAGAAACATCCTGGGACAAATTCATTCTTTGTGATATCAGTGGATTTTGCTTCAGGGTTCTTCTTCCGTAGAGCTTCTTTTTTATGTATCATTTACATCTTACTGAAATTTCACTTCTGCCCTGCAGCCTCCAGCCAGCCCAGCCCAGGGCTTCACACATAGCTCTGCCAGTGCCACCATTCCTCCCTGGAAGAAGGGAAGAACTTCAGTGTGCTATTATCTTTTTGTTGTCTATCTGTTCCCAATTAGCTTCAGAAGCAGCCAACTTGGTGACCATTCAGAGATGAAAAGGTATGGGGAGTATTTCTGAAATCAGATAGAACTCAGGTTGGTTTTTGTCCTGCTAGTTTAGGCTTGAACTCAAAGTCCTGTTGATTTCAGAGAATCAAATATGCTCCCAGATCAGTGACATACAGTGCTTTAAACCTGCAGATTATCTGCGATGTCAGTGCTAGGTTAAAGGTGAATGTGTTCCTGTTACATCAGACTGTGCATTAAGAGGGTGGATGCTAAACACACACCTAGGGGCTGGGCCAAAGTAAATCCAGGGGATTGCTTCAGCTGGGAGCAGAGTGGGTGGATGACAATTTCACTTTACATTGTGTACCTTTGATTATGCTCTGCAAAAACACAGCTGGGGCCAGGGTAGAATGAGGACATCCACCTTCAGAGGAGGTTGTAACTAGAGGGCAAATATGTTCAAGCTCTGTTCACTTCACTGCTGCCACTCAGGAAAAGGAAATACAAGGTTGCAGTGCCTGAGAAGAGTCTGGAAATGGATGGTGGTGTCAGTGTGGAACTACCTTATGCCTGGAGGAAGCTGGCAGAAGACTGGGCATCTGGCTTAAGGGATGTAAAGCAGAGATTTGATAAAACATGTGGGAACTTAAAATGTCTTGCTTTATTTGTAAAGCTTACAGTGGAGCTATGAGGGGTGTTGGCAGTGGGTGGCAAGAGCACCCCTGGAAAAGGTTCTATACCCAGGAGAACCAGACACATCTGAAATGGATGAGTGAACAGAGGTAGTGATGCAGGGAATGGAGGCGAATTGCAAGGTTTTTACTCCAAACTCTGATTAAATACTGGGTGAATGAAAAATCTCTAATGATGCACTGAGGATGCTTTTTACAAGCTGAGGACAGTAGCTGGTGTGCAGCTTTGGCTCTCATTGGGTGCTGCAGCCAGGACTCAGACTAGCCACAGCTGAGATGAGTTTTTCTCCTAAGTCCCCTTCAGTCTGGGTTAGAGGTCACCCACTCCATATGTCCGCTCTAGTGCTCTGACATCCCATGGCCTGAAATACCGTCTGAATGTAGATGTAGGTGGAGAACTGTGCTGTGTGGCCTCTACTCTGCTGCTGGTGGAAGCAAGTAAATATTAGCTAAGGTCATTAGCCTGGAAGACATACTATCTCCATATACCAACTCCCCCACCCTTTAGTCTTAGGAGCATCTGAGGGGAGTATTTAGGTTTGCTCCAGCAGATATACAGGCAGTTCTCTCCTCCTCTGTGGACCTTGTCAGCTGTCTGTCCCAGCACAAGCAATGGGAGCATCAGTGCTCCTCTTAGCTCTGACCCTATTTCCAATCACAGCTGCAGCTAGCCTGGAACCGTGAGATTATCTCCTTTTGATTTTGGGGGGCTTGGTGGAAGGGACTGTTACTAAAGGGTGGTGCTGAGGTGCTGCACTATTTAGCATCACAGAGATGAAATGTGGGGGCCTTGTTCTCAGGGAGGCTGAGCAGAAGTAGCTCCTGCTGAGTGCTGTTGGAGTGCTGGACATTGAGCCCCACTGTAGGTGAAGCCTCTGGTATTTCCTTGTGCTGGCGCCGCATTACACACACTGCAAAGCTACAGAAGCCACACGTTTTGTCTCTGTTCATCCTATGCTGGTTGGGGTGAAATTTTGTGTGAGGACTGAAGTCTTATGCCTCAGACATGGAGTCTTTGGCTTCATTCCTCACACAGCCTTGCTCTGTGTATGTGCAATTGTAGTGTTATACACTGGACAGCTGTGTCTTGGCTGGTGGCAAAGTGGTGACAGACAGGTATTAGGAGCTCTCTTGCTCCACACTGGGCATGCTGCAACTGGTATGGAAAGGGAGCTGCACTATAATTCTTTCACTGCAAGCCTCCAGACCTTTCTGCCCCCTGGTCTACATCTTCATGAAAGCAGCAGAGATGTATTCTGGCCTGTCCACCTCAGCCTCTGGATTGTTTTTTAACATCTCCTGCTCTCTTCCAGTCACTATATGGTGATGTTCCCTGCTGTCATTCACCATGCCCAAGAGGAGAAACTCTGCATTCACCTCAGCTCCCTGACTGAGGCTGTCCACCTGGCTATCACCTTGCAGGTGACAACCCAGAATCACACACTGGTGGAACAGGATGTGGAGAAGCCAGGCACTTTTCAGTGCATCACCTTCCAGGTGAGTGTAGCTGTGGCTGCTGGTTTAGCAGTGGATGCTCTCACCTTCAGTGCAGACAGGAGCCCAGCACTTCTCTGGGTACACTGCCCTTTGCCTTCCCGTGGGTTGCAAGTAGGTTAAGTGTGTTTCCCTAATGCCAGGCAAAATATGGCAGTGCCCCAGAGACCAGCAAAGTAGGGAATCTTTCCTGTATAGATAAAAACTTGTTCTTTTCATTTTTACCAGCCTATTTCATCCTACTTAAAGCCTGTTGAAAACATTGACTTTCAGTTTATCCAGCGTTTACTCCCTAAAAATGTTTGTATATCACAGTGCAAGTCAATGCATTGAGAATATATTCTTCTCATCCTCACTTCCTCAGAAACCTACTCCTTGAGCTCCAAGAGGACCATTCTGTTCTAAAGCTGCATCTGTATTGCAAGATGTAGTTGCAGCCTGTACAGACATTGAGCTTGCTTTAATTTATCTGTGATGAGTGGTGATGGTGATGGTGCTGAAACCACAATGAACTAAATTTCACCTAGGCAGTCTGGATATTTCTTGGGTGGGTTAAGTTCCTGTCAATGCAACTTTGCTGCACTAGTTAGCTCAACTAGACACACTGAGGCTGGGGCACGACTTACAGGACCTTCAATTACATTTCTGGAGAGCCATGGAAATGTGTCTGGTGCTGCCTCTGTCTTCTTCAGTATGATACAAAGCTGCTGTGCCTATGCCCTGATTGTCCTGCAGATTCAGCAGAACTCAAGGAGGGGCTATAGTCACTTCTGGTTCTGGCATCAACAAGACAATGATTAACTAAGTGTTTGGTGCCAGCCCTTAGGGGAGAGCAAGTTCTGGCTCTGGAAAGTGAAGGAAATCTGCTGTTAGCAAAAAGAACCTTTCTTCTGGTGAGACTGGTCTTTCTGATACTGAGATGTCCTGGTTTTTGCCTGATCAGTATCTCATCTCCCATTACTATCTTGGTCAGCTCAGATCTGACTTCCTCATGTTTTTTCTTGGTTTCATAAAAGTCTCACATTTATGTGAAGCAGGAGAATGACATGTCAGTTGGTTCATTCTTAGATTCATGAACAAGAGACAGGCAGTGACTGCTTCTTCTCCCTATAATGACAAGCAGGTGAGAGACAGAGACATACAGTGGAATTTGGACTCTTAAAGTTCAGGGATTTTTTAACAGTGAGGTGATAGCTCACATCTGGTATAAGATGCAAAGTCTCTGACAAATTTTCCATTTCCTTGTGTCCATCAACCTAGGTACCAGAGTTCATTCCCAAGAAAAGAGATGATTCCACATCACACGTAAGACACCACTCTTGGCTTCCTCTCCTCTTACAAACTAGAGGAGTTTGCAAGTTACAAACTTGCAACTTCTCCTGCATCTGAGCTATCTTAATGTTGGAGGTTCCAGGGTGGGAAAGATAGTGTAGGGAGGAAAGAAATGTGGAAAGAGGCAAACATGACAAGGAGAAAGGGAGAGAAAAGAGAACGAGGAAGCTGGGGAGCACAGAGAGGACTATGACTAGGAAAAGGAGAAAAATCAAAGGAGGAGAAGGGAGGAGAGGGAAGTTGGAGATTTTGGTTGGACGGGTGCCTCTGTTTCTCATTCAAGCTACATGTAATCTCAGTCACTTTGTTTTTTCTTAACCTGACAGCCACAGGTGGTGGTTTTTCTGCATGTCCTGATCCACAGTGGGGACAATATACTCTTTGAAGGTCGCAAGAAGGTTCTGGTCAAGCCCCAGAAGAATATAATTCTGGTAGAAACAGACAAGGACTTATACAAACCTGGAGAAATAGGTAAGGCAAGAAGGTGGCATAGGGAAATAAGGAGGGAAAGGTGAAGGTGGCAGCCACATCTGGGGGGAAGATTTCACCAAGTGCAGCAAGCTAAGCTTGTTGGAGACGGAAGAAAGTAGATCTCTATTATCAAATGTTTCCAGGAACAATATGAATCAGGATGTTCCCCTGAGAGCTGTGCTGCACCAAACGCCTAGCCTGCTGCTTCTGGGTCTTGTTTTGGTGAAGTATCTCTAGACCTAAAAGGACAGCCAGGACTCTCCAGGATTTTGGGCTACCTCTTGTTTTTTGAACACTGTTGTTAACTTTTGAGTAAAGCCTAGAGTGACAGTTCCAGGCTCTACAGTCTTCACAATATGAGCAGACTGCAGATGGACCAACCTCACTGTTTAACACACCATTGTAATCTTCCCAGGTAAAGGCAGTGAGTTTCTCCAGCCTCCAGCTGCATATAAACATTCCAAAGTCCTCTGGAGTGGGAGATGCTGGGGAGGGCTGTTTGGGGAAAGACCTGAATACCTACCTCTGAGATAAACAGGAAGACATGAATACTGGAGTATAGAAAAGGAGAAGCAGATTTGTGCAAGGACATGTTGCAGTCAGAATGTTTTACTATCCTTTTCTTTATATCTCCAGTGAAATTTCGAATTGTGAACTTTGATGAGGACCTTAAGGTCATTAAAAATGAGGTGAGTATCGCCTGTGCTTTTCTAGAAGAAGGAGCCTCAGCATGAAACACATTGAAAGGGTCATGAAAGAGATATCTCTCTTCAAGCCTGTTAAACCATAAGAACAAATGATCTTTGAAGGGAAACCACTCATCCACCAGTCCCTTGGAGAAAGACTGCAGTGTAAACTAACACAAAGGGAGGAAGAGACCTAGTGGGGTCTTTGATACCACAGTTAAAAACACATACTGAGATTTCCCTTGAAAACACAATTGTTTATAGTTACAAGTGCATGGAATCTTAAATTTCTTAACACAAACTAGATGGGGCAGAACTTTCTGGTCATGGGCCCATATCAGGCAGTGTTATTAATCCTGGTTCACATGGATGCTGCTTTGCTCTGTACAAAACTGAGCTTGTGTTTCTCTTGTTTTTACAGTATTCCCAGATATGGTTGCAGGTAAGTGATGAAGAACTGACCAAAGGGTGATGTGTGTCTCTTTACTGTGCCCTTTCGTTCCTGGATAGAGTTGTGCCACAAATGTAACCTCATAAGGTTATGGTTATTGTTCACAGAATAGAATCACAGGACTGGAGGGGTTGTAAGGGACCTCTGGAGATCATCTAGTCCAACCCCCCCACTAAAGCAGGTTCACCTAGAGCTGGTTGCCCAGAACCACATCCAGGTGGGTTTTGCATATCTCCAGAGAAGGAGACTCTGCAACATCTCTGGGTAGCCTGTTCCTGTGCCCCATCACCTTCAAAGAAGTTTTTCCTTATGTTACCTAAGAGAGATGCTCCAGTTCCCTAATATTCATAGCTTTCTTCAGCTGAAGTCTTTTCTACCTGGTCAGCCTGGGTTCTTCATTCAAACCAGGACCTCTATGATGCGCATAGCTGAGCTAGAGGTAGGGCAGTAATGAACCTTTGCCCAGCACCTTGTCTGCACAAGGCTGAGTGCTCAGTAGATGCAGCACAGGTGCTTGTCCTTCCCACCATTTAAAGGTGTTATCACTTCCAGTAACTATTGTTTTTGGTAACCTTTTGTAGTGAGTCTGGCTGAGCCAATTTTCCCCACAGACTCTTCATGGTGCAGTACTGGGAGCTAGAGGGTGTTGATAACACACCCGTGTTGTGACTAGCAGAGCTCACACAGCACCAAGGCTCTTTCCAACATTCTCCCCAGTGGAATGGAGGAGTGGAGAGGCAAGATCTGGGAGGGGATTCAATCCAGACAGCTGACCCAAATTGTCCAATGGGATATTCCATACCATATGACGTCAGCTTAACTATAAAGGGAGAGGGCAGGAGGAGGACAGGGGAAGCATTCGTTGGGAAGAAGCTTGTCCTCCAAGCCACTGCTACGCGTTCTGGAGCCCTGCTTCCCGGGACAGGCCCGACACCGCCTGCGGATGGGAAGTAGAGAATAACAGCTCTCTTTGCTTTGCTTTGCACATTCGGCCTTGCTTTTTTTTTTCCTGCTGCTCATTAAGACTGCTTTTATCGTAATCCACGGGTTCTTTCCATCTTATTCTCTTCCTGCTTGCCCTACTGATGGAGATGGGGGGGAGTGATAGAAGGGCTTGGTGGGCAGCTGGCACCCAGCCAAGGTAAACGCACCACACCTTTGCAATTCAAACATTCAGTAAAAGGATACTGGAGGGAGGAGTAGGAATCTTACCTGGTGATCTGGCATGCTCTCTACTGGGGCAAGGGTAAGCCCTCATAGTGTCTTCTTGTGCCTGAATATGGCTGGACCTGCCATGCTCCCCATGTGACTTGGTGACTCTGCATGTCCTTTCTCAAATAGGATTCTGCATATAATCGTATTGCTGAGTGGCTGAATGTAAAGTCAAGACATGGCATTGTGGATCTGTCCTTCCCCCTGGCCTCTGAAGTACCCCTTGGGAAGTATACCATATCAGTGCAACAACACATAGCTGAAAAAAGCTTCGATGTTCGTGAATATGGTGAGACTTGGACAACAGGGGTGAGGAAAAAGCAATGTGGGTAGCTGGAGAAGAGAGCAGAGCAATATGGTCATGTTCATCAGACCTTTTGCCCTGGGAGAACCACAGACTGGGAACAGGGACAGATGGATCTGTGCACACATCTCATGCTGGGCTGGAGGTTCTGCAGCTGCAATGGAGAGGCTGTGTTTTGACATCTTGTTCTAGCTGTAGCTGGGCCCTGTGAGGAGAACTTTCTGCAGCCCATTTTCATCCTCTCTAAGCTAGGTTTACTATCCACTCCAGTCAGCTGCTATAGTAGGAAGCGGCTTCATGTCTTAGTCCCACTTAGCTGCAGTGATATAAGACAAAACCCTGTGCCATTTAAAATGTCTATGCTTGACTGAGCTGGAGTAGACTGTAGTCCCATGTGCAATTGTAGCAGCAAATAGAGGGTGGTGTGGCCCCCATTGCAGCACGGTGATGAATAAGAGGGAACATTTCTGTCTTTTTCCCCATCTGCACAGCAGCTATAACAGAACTTACAGTCAGTGTCCATACCCATTATTGCTTTTTTCCCTCCATGATTATCTTCCTCTCTTCTATGCAGTGCCAAAAAAAATTGAAATAAATATTGAGCACCCTCCATTTATCACTGAAGTGGATGAGGAATTTCAGGTGAAGGTCTGTGGCAAGTGAGTACAAGATACTGTTGTGATGTCTGGCCTTTGACTCAACAATCACTTCCAGATTGCCCATAGCTGAGAAGTGGCTTCCAGTATGATGTTCTTGCATTACCCTGTGGTTGGGGGAGACAGATTTCTCTCTGGAACAGGATCCTTCTCACAACTAGTCATTTACTGTGAGGCTGAAGGACACTAAGGATGCTGGGTATAGTGGGTGGAGAAGGATGCAGACTAATCTTAAGGGACGAGATGAAATTCCTAAGCAAAGTAAAGTATAAAGCTCTCCAAGGTTCCACTTACCCCTGATGAGGGTGAAGGGTAGCCTGGATCAAGATTTCAGCTAAAGTGACCAGTCTTCACATGAATGTTTCTCCCTTTTGACACAGGTACACCTATGGGAAGCCTGTTCAAGGGAATATAACTTTGACCGCATTCACCTGGTTTTATGAAGGCTATTCTGAATTTATTGATGAGAGGATGAAACAAAACAGCTGGGTAGGTGAACAAATAGGAGAGTGGAAAGTATAATCAGCTGGAAATGTATGTCTGTCCTTTTAACCTGCCTTGTTGCACCTCTGATGTGCACCAGCCTGTGTAGTCTGGTGTCTTCCCATTTGCTAGACCTGACCAAACCACTGATTCCTCTTCCTGTGACTTTATTGCTTGAATTATTGCTCTAGCTGCCCATATCTGACTCAATGTTTCAGGAGAAGGTGTAAGCCCTGTGTAAGTAATGATGCCTGGGACCTTTCCTAAGGGTCTGTATCACATTGTATGAAATCAGGTCACTGGATCATGCAGTTCATGGATCACCTTAATTTTGCTAGTGTTCTGCCTGAGGTTATGTCTGGTGCTGGTTACACTTTCTGGCCTTTTGTGTTCATTATATGCTTGTGGTTAACCTCCTCACTTGTTTCTTCCCACGGCTTTCAGATGCAGCTCTTTCAGCACACAAGTCACAAGAAAATAAATCTAAATGTCAGACCAGCCAGCAACAAGACAGAATGTAAAAATCCAACTGGATCTCTGCATCTTTTAAAATGTGCCCAGTAGCAAAATATCTCCAGTTGCAACACTGCACAGTCTTAGCTGTGTAAAACACCAAATGAATGCCAGCTCCCTCTCACATGGCACATAAGAGGCCCTGCAAGGTTCTGTGGAGAACTTAACAGGCACAACTATAAACACTTTTTCCACCTCCCCTCTCTGACAGTCTGACTGTACCCAGTCTCTGCCTTAATGCTTGGCAAAGCTCTTGCAATCTCTAAGTGGCTGGACGCTCTTGTTTAACATGGCCATGTCACAGAGATGGTTGTGACTGGAAAGCCACACTGTCAGGCTTTATTCATCAGGGCCATATATTTTCAGAGGTTACCTTTAGCTCAGGTAAAGACATTCAACCTCTTTCAGTTGCAGGATCTGGGCTTAATTTGGTCCCCTGAGTATACCTGTGACATAATTAACCCCTAGGTGATTTGCTTGAAGCACTTCTTTTCTGTCACTTTTTTGGTGACTGTTTTATCCAAGAGTGTTGATTTTCTTCTCTGGCTAAGATACCCATGACGGATTTCTGCAGTTATAGGTTTTTGAGCTTCCATCAGCTCCACAAGTACTTGGAAATACTTCTTTAGGATTGCCCAACATCTCTGGAACGGTTTGTTCTCCTCCACAGGATGCTCTTTCTCTCTGTTCATATCTCTCTTTCTGCAGACAAACGAGAATGGCTGCACTACTTTTACAGTGAAGACAGAGACTCTGAAATTAAACAAAACTGACAGCTCCATATTTGTGAGAGGAAAAATGGTGGAAGACGGAACAGGTACTTGAGAATATGTGAAGTGTCTGCTTCCTTGCAGTCGACTTCTTTGGTTTAGGTCTTTCTCCAGTTAAATTCCTTTTAAAAAAGTAGCTTGAGGGTTCCCAAGTCTTCTGATAAGATGATGGTCTCTCTTCTAGTACCTCTTCCATCTATTATTACCAGATTTCCTAACCATGTCCACCCCTCACCTGCACTAGCACATATATAACTTTTTAGTGATTGCCTGGACATCAAGGTGTTCCTCAGCCAGTTTCAAAGCCCTGGCTTTGAAAAAAAGCCATGGAAATGTCTGCAACAAGCCCCTACCATCCTTGCTAATTGTAGTGCACCATCCTGGCAGGTGGTCCCTACCCACAGTCTCTTGTCCTCTCTTTTCCTAAGCCTGAGGCAGGGCTGCTTATGCACACTCCTGCTGTGAGGAATGCCATTCTGCTCCCTTCTAATTTAACACAATATTGATTATAAGGAGGTACGTTTTCAGTATCAGTGTTAATGTGCACCTAACTCTGTCAACTGGAGATGTCCATTGTTCAAACTGTCACACTGTGGGTGGGGTCCTTCGGGCCACTTTTAGGCATGTCCAGTGTAGCTGTCTATAACTAGACAGTCATCTCGTTTTTCTTTATCTTAAATAAAGAAAAATGAATACTTATAGGCTATGATGCATCATGTCATGAAGCAGAGAGTCCAGAAAAGCTGTGGGAATCACATCCTAGAAAAATGTATTTTCTCTCCTAAATGTAGAGATTGTAGGTAGTGTTGAAGCACCTTTGTGTTTTCTGCTTCCCTAAGAGCACTGCTAGGGTTTAACAGATTTCACATCTCTCCACCCAGGAGCAATGAATATGGAAACATCTGAAATTCCTATTGTGACAAGAAACAAGACTATAGAGTTTATTAATGTCCATTTATTCTACAAACATGGACTACCATACACAGGAAAGGTAACAACTGTGAATCCCTTCTCTGCTAAGAATACATCATAGGTCTAATCTGTAGGCAGAAAGCAACAATCTTCAGGAAAGTAAGTGCTGCTCTGCTGGTATCCAGCAACTATGAGTGAAGTCTCCTGAAGAAGCAATTTCTTCCCATCCTAACCTAGTATATTCCCTGGACAGAAATTCCAGGACCAGCTGCACTCTCTGGAGGTTTCCCTGGGAGTAGTTCCTGAAACTAGTCTGTGCAATAAAAGGCATATGGGATGGGGGTGGTGTCAGCAGAGAAATAACACTCCCTTCAGACAAATGCTCATGGTAACTTGGCAGGAATCACTAAACCCTTGCATATCAGTCATTTCTGACTCAAGACCCCAGCTAGGACTGTTGTCCCATTGGGGACTTTCCACCTGGGCCAGTGCTAACCTCTCATGAAACAGGGCAAAGAACAGCAAGAGTTAAGTTCTTGGAGACAAGACTGTTTCTGATCATCAAGGATCCTGCAGCATTCTCCAACAAAAAGCTCAGGATGTGAGGAATTCACCTTTTTCCCCCCAGTATAGGTGTTTCATTTGGTTGCGCTACCATTTATTTCTAGTCCTGAACAGCTGCACATTGTTGGTGGTGTGTTTTTCTCACACTTTTATTTGGATCCTTACAACCTGTCTGAAATCTAGAAGGGATGAAACAATTAGAAACAATTGATATTAGGAACCGGTAGAGCCTCAGAGTGTGGCACAATGGGCTATTAACTTCCTCCCCTTCTCTGCAGATGTTCTGCCACAGTGACTCTCCCCTCAGAAATGAAACTGTCTACCTAATAGTTGACGTCAATGATGAGGAGACATACCTGTCATTCCTCACAGATGAGAATGGGGAAGTCCACTTCTCACTGGACACCACCAGCTGGAACAGCACGCTGGTTTCTCTGAAGGTGAGTCTCAGCCACAGAAAAGGGAGAATAAAGTGAAGGTATCCATCCCTGAGGAAAGGGATGGAAGATGGAAGAAATCCGAGGGTTTGGAGCACAGTCCTCTGGCTCCTGATCTCATTTGACTGTATCTGGAGAAGCATCTTTAATTACTCTCCAGTGCCACCTCCTAAGGGAAACTAGAGGTTGCTGCAAGAGTTCAGCCAAATGGTCACCAAAAGTAATTTGATGTCCTGAGCTGGAGCACGATTCTAATATTTTGATCATCACCTTCATTTGACTCCACTAGAAGTATCTGTTAATCTGAATACTTCCTCAGAGAAAATTTCCCCTTCCTCCACCCTGGGACATATTGGAGGTGGCTCAGCAGAACCGGCAATTGACACCTGTCTCTGCTGAATTACACTTCTAGTGGCTGCCCTTAACCTGAAGCAGCCCATAGCTTGTCCAGGCTTAGCTTGGCAGGTAGCTGCTCTTGACCACCCTTTCAATACTAGACCTTGAAGCATTTGGCTTCTTCTCCTCACAACTTCTGATCCTACACCTGGAACTCATTGTTACCAGCCTGGCCTATCTTCCCATTATCTGCATTCCTCCAGCTGATGCGGGATTCATATCCAAGCAGTACAATCTCCTATTGCCATCCATTTCTTAGAGCCTGCAACTATTGCTTCAGATGGTTTTCCCTGAGATCCCAGTTTACCCAGTGTGAGTTTCTTTAATTTTGGTTGGGTAGAATTTGCTGATCAGAGATTCTGTAATTTAGGAGTTAGATTTCAGTCCTCAGGGAGCCTGGGGACAGGCTCTAGTTCTTCTTCCTAGGCCCACAGCTATTGTCCACAGAGCTCTAAATTATCTGCAGAGAAGCAGAGCTTCACCATACAAAAGCTGTTTTGATCTCTGTTGTGCTTCAGAGCATCTGACCAGAAAAACAAACTGAAAACAGGGGGTTTCAGTGCTGGGATGTTGGGGCTAACGTCTGTTGTGGGGTATATCCCCATGGAAAGATGAAGGAGGAAAAATGTGATTGTGGGCAAATCTACTAGATTTAGATTTTTGCTAAAACTTCATTAGAGAAAGTCTCATAAGAGACATTTAAAATTACATTTAAACAAAAGAATATTTTAATCATACAGATGTGTGCTCTGCCATCAGCTGAGGTAATAACTTCATGTATTCAGCAGGTGTACAAGCTCCCTTGTATAACTTGATACTGATTGCCAACTCATGTCTTTGTGCTCTGAAGGGTACCTATGACCTTGAAAATGATGATGAGCAAAATTCTTCTGAAAGTCACCCAGGAGTCGAGTATAGCCTACACTGGCTGAAACCTTTCTTCTCTGAGAGCAACAGCTTCCTTGAGATCAAGGCCAGGAATGATGTGATGCCCTGTGATCAAGAGCAGGAAGTACAAGTGGATTATATCCTTGACCAGAATAAACTTAGTTCTGAAGCAGACCACATTTGTTTCTACTATTTGGTGAGCACAGAAGACAGGGCAAGATTATGCTTACTGGCATTTTACCCTTTTTTGCACACCACATAGACAAGTCAGTTTGTGAGTTCTGTTCTGCCCAATCCTTCTCCTGTTTTCAGTTCTGGACTTGCTCTTAGCCCTCAGCTGCTTTGCTTTGATAGGAGTGCCTTGACCTAAGCTTGAGTAATAGATGCCTGCCATTCACACTACTTTCTATTAGGTTCACATGGGTGGCAGTGGAGGGTTTCTGCCCAGCAGGTGTGCCCCAGACTTCCATCTGTCTGGGGCAGTCTGTCCATGAACTAAAAAGCAATCTCTGGGGCAGCTGACCTCCTTTGGCTTGTATATTTACAGGAAAAGGCTTGAAATTGCAAAGAGCCTTGATGCACTGCAGAGGTATGTAACCATGTTTGGGAGAAGATCACTTTCAAGAAAATGAGTCCAAAGCAAGAGTGTGACTACAGCCTAGCTGAGAGCTTATGAGTATTTTGGTTACTTGAACTGGGTTTATTAATACAGTCAAAAAGTATTGTATCCTAGTAATGTGAAGATCAGAGTTCAGTAGGACTTACAAGCAGCTGCTTTTAGCTTCAGACATACCTCTGGCTTTGCATGTGGCCACATCTTCCTATTGCCTAATCAATGCCTCTCAAGTCTCTTCTCAGATATGCTATCACCATCTCTGCTGCAGAGCTATTTAGGTCATGTCCTGCCAGAGGAGCTTCTATGACAACATGTGTCAAACGTCCATCTCTCTTCTCTTTTCTTTTCCCACTCTCCTCGCGCTGTTAGAATTCATGCCCTTGAATGGCTCTTCTCTTTGCTCTTTAGGTGATAGCAAAAGGCAAGATCCTTTACAGTGGAGAGAAGCAGGTGCCAATTATCCAGCATGAGAGTGAGTAGAAATGCATGAAGTGCCTCATAACATACCTCAAAGAACTGTGACCACTCTCCAGTGACAATCTCTGCAGATGTTATTCTTATCCACAGGTGGGAACTATCGAACTGAGTTCTTAGTGGTGGTCCATCTCTTTAGATCAACATTATCTCCTTTCACTTCAGCGTCCGTCTAGGCAACTGTCCTCCTGCCTTCTCTAATTGATCTAATATCCAAGCTTATGACCTTGCTGCTAACTTATACCTTTGGGGAAGATACAAAATGTGTTTAACTTGACTGTTTATCTAAGGTGCAGCAGGGAACAGGAGTATTTTTGCTAAATCTGTGAGATTGTCTGTGTGGGATGTTCTTATCTGCAGGTAGAAATTACTAAATACTCTTTTGATTCTTCTTGTGTGTCCTGACCCAATGAGCTGATTCAATTGAATGCTTTCTCTGTCTTCCTTGCTGCTATCTTGTACAGATCTCCAGGGCTCCTTCTCATTGACTCTGACTATTGGCAATGACTTCCTGCCTGACATCAACCTTCTACTATATGCAGTCTTCTTGGATGGAGAGGTGGTGGCCGATGTGGAAAGGTTTCAAGTAGAAAAGTGCTTTAGACACAAGGTGAGTAGAAACACAAGGAGTGCGATAGCATCATTGATATGCTGGAACATGTCCAAAGAAGGGCCATAAGGATGATCAGAGGGCTGGAGCACCTCTCCTGTGAAGACAGACTGAGAGAGTTGGGGTTATTCAGCCTGGAGAAGAGAAGGCTCCAAGGAGACCTTATTGTGGCTTTCCAGTATCTTAAGGGGGCCTACAAGAAAGCTGGTGAGGGACATTTTAGGATGTCGGGTAGCAGTAGGACTAGGGGGAATAGATCAAAACTAGAGGTGGGTAGATCCAGATTAGACGTTAGGAAGAAGTTCTTCACCATGAGGGTGGTGAGACACTGGAACAGGTTGCCCAGAGAGGTGGTGGAAGCCCCATCCCTGTAGATTTTTAAGGCCAGGTTGGATGGGGCTTGGAGCAACCTGGTATAGTGGGAGGTGTCCCTGCCCATGGCAGGGGGGTTGGAACTAGATAATCTTTGAGGTCCCTTCCAACCCTGACAATTCTATGATTCTATGTACTCTGACCAGCTGTCGTTCCTGGTCTTGTTTTATCCTCAACCAAGTGATACAAGCTAGATACATACCAAACCAGATGCCCAGTATTTTTGGCTGGGAAACAAAACAGATAACCTTCTTCTTCCCTGAATTTCTTGTCCTGCCCTCCCCAACACCAACACCAGCTGTCAAGCCTTTCCCAAGAAGTAAACCAGGCCCCCTTGAACTCTGTTTTCTCTCCCCATTCTCAATGACTGCCCTCCATGTTCTCCCTAACACAGAAGAGAAACCTTCCTGCTTAGATCTCTGTGGTAGCTCTGGATCAGAAGATGGTGAGTGTGTGGTGGTAGGGGAATTCTGGCTGGGCTGTACGCAGTGTAGCCCCTGCGACCTTCTTAGTGGGCTTCCAGGAGGGTCTGTCTCAGCATCTCAGCCCCTTTCTCTACTTTATTCTCTGTCTTTGCCTCTGCTGTCCAGACATCTAAGAATCACAGGGTCCCACTCTCCAATGCTAAGCCCTCTGACTCTGTCTTCTTTTGCAGGTGGCGCTGGACTTCTCACGCAAAGAGGAAGTCCCGGGGTCAAAACTCAGTTTGGACCTCAAGGCTGCTCCAGGGTCCTTGTGCTCTGTCCAAGCTGTTGACAAGAGTGTCATCCTGGAGAAGAAACATACCCTAACAACAAACACAGTGAGTGTAGCCTGCTGTGACCAACCCCCTAGTGTCTGCTTGCCTTCTGTCTCCATGCATTGGCAGGAGGCAGCTCATAGTCCATTCCAGGACATGGTTGCAGAGTTAGGTGGCTGCCCTGGCATTCCCTCTTCTCAGCCTCCTCTGAGTAGTTATGTGGTGACCATGTTCCTCACGCATCTGATCTGCACTGTAGGCCTCTTACTTGAGAGTGGTGGATGCTGCATGGCACCACAGGGGTAGGCAGGAAAAGCAGGTTCAAAGAGATGATTGTGCTTTCTGCCTGGAGGGAGAGTGCTTAGCAGCTTTCCTTGCATCCACCTGCCTGTCTGCTCTTCCATCTTCCACCAGGCAGTGAGGATAAACCTTTGAAATGGAATTTTGTGCTAGTAGAGTCCTTCTATCCCTCTGTCCCAAACATTGGTGAATTATAACCATATGACAGATCATGCTGAGCACCTGAACAGTTCCAGGTCCTCCCAGTTTTGTATCATCAGCAAACTTGCTGAGAGTACACTCTGTCCCTTCATCCAGGTCACTGATGAATATTTTGTACAAGACTGGACCCAACACTAACCCCTGGGGAACTCTGTTAGCTACAGGCCTCCAACTAGGCTCTGCCCTGCTGATCACAACCCTCTGAGCTCTGTCATTCAGCCAGTTCTCAATCCACTCACACTGTCACAGAAAGCTATCAGATTAGTTAAGCATGATTTCCCCTTGGTGAATCCATGCTGACTACTCCTGATAACCTTCTTTTCCTCCACATTCTTAGAGATGACCTCCAGAATGAGCTGTTCCATCACCTTTCCAAGGATGGAGGGGAGACTGACTGGCCTGTAATTTCCTGGCTCCTCCTTCTTGCCCTTTTTGAAGACTGGAGTGACATTAGCTTTCCTCCAGTCCTCAGGCCCCTCTCCTGTTCCCCATGATCTTTCAAAAATGATGGAGAGTGGCTCAACAATAACATCAGCCAGCTCCCTCTGCGCTCATGGGTGCATCCCATCCAGGCCCATGGATCTCTGAGTGTTCAGTTTGCCTAAATGATCTCTAACCCAATCCTCATCAACCAGTGGCGAGTCCTCCTTCCTCCAGACTTTTTCCCCTACCTCAAGGGACTGGGATTCCTGAGGACTGGTCTTAGAAGTAAAGACTGAAGCAAAGAAGGCATTCAGTAATTCCACCCTTTCTGCATCCTCTGTCACCAGGGTTCCCACCTCATTCAGCAGCGGGCCCACATTTTCCTTAGTCTTCCTTTTCCTACTGATGTATTTGAAGAAGCCCTTATTGTTGTCTTTTACTTCCTTTGCCAGATTTAATTCCAAGAGGACTTTGGCCTTCCTTGTTGCATTCCTACATAGTCTGGCAACGTTCCTGTATTCCTTTCAAGTGACCAGTCCCTTTTTCCACATACTGTAAACTTCTGTCTTCCATTTGAGTTTTTTAGAAGCTCCTTGTTCATCCATGAGGGTCTCTTGCCTCCTCTACTTGATTTTTTACTTATAGGGATACGCCAATCTTGAGCTTGGAGGAAGTAGTGCTTGAATACTAACCAACTTTCTTGGGCTCCCCTACCTTCCCATGAAATTCTTCCAAGTGTCTTTGAAGAGGACAAAGTTAAGTCCAGGGCTGAAATCCTGCTTGTTGCCCAACTTTTTCCTCACATGATCCTGAACTCCACCTTCTCATGGTCACTGCAGCCAAGGCTGACCCCAGCCTTCACATCCCCAACCAGACCTTCTTTGTTAGTATGAGGTCCAGCATTGCACCTCTTCTCATTGACCTCCCCCACACCTGCATCAGAAAGTTATCATCAATGCACTGCAGGAACCTCCTGGACTGTGTGTGCTTGGCTGTGTGGTCTTTCCAGCAAATACCAGAGTGATTGAAGTCACCCATGAGCCCCGGGTCATGTGATCATGAGGCTACTTTCAACTGTCTGTAGAAGCCCTCATCAACTTTCTTTTCCTGATCAGGTGGCCTGTAGTAAACACAAACAACAACGTCAACCATATTATCCTGTCCCTTAATTCTTGCTCATAAGCTTTCAATATGTTCTTCATCCCCTCCTTAGGCAGAGCTAAATATGTTTCAGTTGCACTCTCACATAAAGAGAAACTCGGCTACCTTGCCTTGCTGGTCTGTCTTTCCTAAAAACTATGTAGCCATCCAAGACAGCATACCAGTCATGCAAGCCATCCCACCATGTCTCTGTAATTGCAATGAGATCATGGCCTTGTGACTGCACCCAAATGTCTAGTTCATCCTGTTCATTCCCTGTACTGCATGTGTTGCAGAGACTTAATCAAGCAAGAAGGTTTCCCTGGAGGGATGCAAGAGGAACCACCATAGTCATACACAACTTAGTCATACGAAGCTAGTTTGCCTCCTGGCTTTCATCTTGGAAGGCAGTTAAGGAACATTTATTGCTGCTCTGGTTGGCCTGGCTTTATTCCCCAGTTGGATGCGATAGCATGAGCATTGCCATCTTAGACTCTGCCCCCTGAGTCCTTCAGTTTAAAGCCCACCTCACCATTTGTGTTGGCCAACACATGGTTGTTGGCCAGTTCTTTATGAAGACCTCTGTTTTTCCATTGCAGCTGTCTGAGAAGGTCTTTCATGACAGCTTTATACTTGGAGGACGAGGGTTCCCTTATCACTTGGAAGACTTTGAGGCATATCCTTGTCTGCCACAGCAGCCCAGCCTCCACAATAAGACTCAGATGGAAGCACCATGGTACCAGAGTGATGGTGATGTCTATAATCTGTTTAAGGTGAGTGTCTGCACTTCCATCAAACTTTTCCCGAGCCAGGAGTTGTCATTATGCCATCCTGAATGCCTACAAGAATTTACTCTTAGCAAACCAACTGTCCTGACTTTGCTACAAGTCATCTGTGCCTTGTTCTTCAGTGTAGCCACACTCATTTGGGGACTATGGGAAAAGATGAAACTTATGAGTAAACATAGTGTAAACTACCTGATTAGAGAAAGACAGTGTTAAAATGAACAACTTAGTTTAGGCTACCATATCTACAAAAGGGGAATAGCAAGAATATCCCAGTAAGACCTGAGTATTTCACCATATTTTGACTGATTGCCGCTTCGCTATTATTTCATTTTTAAACTTCTCTACTCTGTGTTTCCTTGAGTGTCTTCTTACTTCTCCTCAAAGCAGTTTTAATAAAAAGAAGTCCTTCACAACTTGGCTTTATAGCTGTCAAGGCAACTGAAAAAATAAGCTAATCCATTAACAAGTACAATAGCTGGAAAAAGATTCACAACTTCTGCTAACTAAGAAGTGCTGTTCCTGACAGAATGATGTTTAAAGAAATATATGCAAGTAAAAGCACCTCAAAATAGGAGAAGAAGGTAACAACATGCTGACAACAACCCAAAATGGAGTCTGAGTTGCAAGGGCTTCTCAGGCTGACAGAACTCTACCCTACATATACAGACCCTGATTCTCTCCAAAGGCATGGTACTATGCTGTATTCTAGATGCTTACTCTGGATTATGTCAGATGCTAGCTAAAGGAGGTCCCACTATATCTTAACTATTAGTGATTCTGTAACAGATGGCTGTCCTATAACATATGACTAAGTCCACAGGCATGTACAGCCTTCACAGAAAGGGTGAGGACCCACACTTTCCATGAAGGATTTTGTCACTTCAAGAAAGTAGAATAGTTCTCAGTGACTTGCAAACCATTAAATCGAAGCAATGATTGCTCAAAGGATCAAATACATTCTTTTGGTATGATGATGTCTTCTTCTCAGTTCATGTACATAAGGATGTATTCAATTCAGTATTTCCACCTCGTGAAGCACAGGCTTTGAGGGTCTCATTCAGACAAAACCAGAATCCATGCTAAGTTGTGACCAAGTTCACCATCAGTTTTCTAAGACAGGGCTGGTACTAACTTGTGTAAGAATGATTGTGTGTGAACGGCCAGTCAGATTTTTCCATTCTAAAATTGTGCAGAGATTTAAAGCTTAGAATTTTTTTTCTCAAGTTTTTCTCATGGGATATATGACATTTGACTCTGGATCACCATTAAGGTCAGGCATATGAAAGACAGATCTAGTTGAAATATACTTTTATGAGAAGTGATAGTTGGCCCCAGTATTCCTCAGAAGCTGGTTTCCATTCCTCACACACTGCCCAGAGTCTAAGCCTGTAAGTTTATGCATATGTATATAAATAAGCAGCATTTTAAAGTGTTCAAGCTACCACCAGCTCCCTATGACACCTGCTATCATGAGATATTTTCAACATTCCTTGTTCCCATTTATTTATCACTGATTTACTGTCTTCACTGTTTTCCAGATACTGCGCATGAAAATATTAACCAATACTAGAATCAAGAAACCAGTTTCCTGTGTGCGACCATTTTTTAAGAAAAAGATGTATTCTGGAAAAGACAATGTTATTGGTAAGGAATGGACTCATCTATCTCCTTGACTGAAGGAACTCTCCTCTTCCAGTTCTGGTCAGACTACAGCTGAGATGGTTGAATTCCACCCTGCTGTGTTCCTTGTTTGTGTATGAGAGGAACAAAGCTTGCATCCAGTTCAATGGGCCTGATTTATAAATCACAGATAAAAGCTCAAATCTCTGTGCTTTATTGGCTGTCCTCGTGTTCTGTGCTTTCCACAGAAAATGAAGTGTGCCAGCACTTTCACAGATTATTTAAAAGAGAGAGACTTTATTTGAGCATTCTCTCTTCCTCTGGATCCAAACCAAATTTGCTGGATCTGTCAGACTGAGCCTCAGGCTAAACTCCATCCAACTTGGTCTCTCTGAAGCTATATTCCCCAAAGATACACACACAGTGTCAGATTTTTACTAAAATTCCAACCCTGCCCACTCTTCTTCTGTGTCACAAAGCCTTAATGGTTTGTGTGAGATTGACTGTGAATGAAAAACTAATTTCATATGTAGTTACATATGCTGTTTTCTGAGGTATCACTTTCTTTCTAGCAGAAAATCTTGGGCATGGTGATTCCACGCCTCATTCTGATGACAAGGAGAAGCCAAAGCCACGGACATTTTTCCCAGAGACCTGGATTTGGGATTTGGTTTCTGTTGGGTTGGTAATAGACTCTATCTGCCTACCCTAGAGAGATCCTAGAGACTTCTGACTGCTTCTGAGCAAGTTCTCTTCTCTTTCCTTTCTGCTGTAGAGACAACGGACAAGTGTCTCTGCAAGTTGCTGTACCCGACACCATCACAGAATGGAATGCCAGCGCCTTCTGTGTTGCTGATGCTGGCTTTGGGTTCTCGCCTCTGACCATTCTTAAGGTCTTCCAGCCTTTCTTTGTGGATCTGACACTGCCATACTCTGTGATCCAAGGAGAGACTTTCAGTTTAAAGGCCAATGTCTTCAACTACCTCAAGGACTGTATCCAGGTAAGTATTCCCACAACTACATGGCCTCTATCAGAGCAAAAACTTGAGCTCAAAGGCAAGCTATGAGCTTCTCAGGAGCCCTAGATACTGTCATCTGGACCACAAAGCACAGCCTCATGCTTCATGACCCATGGTATTTACTCCTTTGTGCATTTCCTGTTACTAACACTATGCTGATGTATGCTTGTACACCCTACCACACTCAGGTGCATACCACCCTCACAGAGACCCCAGAACTAAAGGTGGATGCCTGTCCAGGCTGCCATTTCACCAGCTGCCTCTGCGCTAATGAAGCAAAAACCTTTGTGTGGAATGTGACAGCCATCAGATTGGGTGAGGTGGAACAGAGGGATGTATGGCATTTAGCAGGAGGAGGGGAGGAATTTGCCTGCCTCTGCATGTCTGGTCCTGATGCTCATACATACAGCTGTCTGCTGCAAATGCTCAGCAACATGCCCCTGTGCTCCCTACAGGCAAAGTGAATGTCACTGTGAGCAGCGTGGCAGAAGATTCACACCATCTGTGTGGTAACAGCATTGCTGTGACACCTTTGCAAGGAGAGAGAGACACAATGATAAAAACTCTGCTTGTGAAGGTTAGTCACACCTCAAGGTGGAGAACACCTGGGGACAATGCTAACTGCTAAGAAGAAGTTTAGCTTCTTCTTCTTGGAAGCAGACAGGCCTGTTGAGGCTTGGTGACTTCCTTTCCTGCCTTTCCTATCTGAACTACTTTTTCTCCATCTACAGCCAGGAGGTGTCCTACAAGAGAAGATCCAAAATGCCTTTCTCTGTGCTGCAGGTATGGGACAAAAATCCCTGACTGCTATTGATCATGAGAGCGGGATGGAAGGGGCAAGGCTACTGCAAATACTCAGAGCTGGGATATTTGTTAGAGAGCAAGTGCTGGTGGCGCCATCCCTGCCTGGGAGAACAACCACTATAGTTTGTCCATGTCTGTCTTCTACCTGGCAAAGTTTTCTGTATTAATGCATTTGTCTGCAAGTCTCGGCTACTGTGACTCAATGTCACACTGAGCTTCACCTGGGTCTCCTTGGGATGTTACACTTGTGTATGATAGTTCTTTCATGGGATAAATTTCTGGGTTCTGTCTTCCTCAGATAACACCGTCTCTAAAGAGTTCTCCCTGACTCTGCCTGCAGAAGTGCTGAAGGGATCTGGCCAAGCCACTTTCTCTGCAATTGGTAAGAAAGGCTTTCCCTGCTCTTGGCACCCCAGTGGGAAGAACTTGCATAATGCTTTGACCTTAATGATTCATTGATCCAGTTCCTCATGAGATAAACTGTAAGGGGTGTGACGGCCTCAGAATGTGGATCGAGTAATCTTTTTCAATATTTATTCCTCTCATAAGGAATGTTCCTGGGTGGGTCATCCTCAAGTGGCTGGAGGAGAAGACACAAAATGGGATACCCCCTCTGACATCTGTCATTACCATTCAACTAAGTGAATCAAAACTATCCCTGCAGATTTCCACCTAGTTTGCCTCTGTAATTCTTTTCCCTCCTTAATACCTCCCTCCTTTCCTCCTCCCAGAACCATGATGTCATGATGTCTTCCCTCTCTGTGATGGCCTAATCTAGGATTGGTCAGCAGAAATCTTAATCATCCCTGTTCAGTGAGGGGCAGGCTTTTTTCCAGGATCCCAGTAGAGTTTAGAGAAGGCAGCAGTCCCTTTGTTTCCTACTGAATGTCTGTGCTTTTCCTTTCTCCTGCCTTTCCATCTCAAACTTAAGGGGACATCATGGGCCCAGCACTTCAAAATTTAGATCAGCTGCTAGAGATGCCCTTTGGCTGTGGTGAACAGAACATGGTTCAGTTTGCACCAAACATCTTCATACTCCAATACTTGAACAAGAGTAAACAACTGAATCCAGAAATTGAAGACAAAGCACTGAGATTCCTGAGAACAGGTAAACCCTTCTGCAAAATGAAATCAAGAGTGTGGGGCACTGGTCTGGTAGGGAGGTGCAGGGCAGGAGTGGGAGCACTGACAGAGCTGTGACAAAGGAAGGCATCACAGAGAATAAGGGAAATGTCTCATGGAAAGAAAAGTGTGTTTCTGAAGAAACAAGACTTCTGTTTTTGAGGTACTAAACCTGCTTTTGTGAGAGGGGTGTGGGTAGTTAATGATTTTCATCATTATGTGATGTCTGTGGTTTGTTTCCTTACCAGTCCAAGGCAGATGGAACTCCCTCATAGAAACAGGGCATCAGCTGCTATTAACTGTAATAAAGAATGGCCTTTAGGGATATATATGAGTTTGATAGCTTAGTGTTTTCCCATGTTTTAGGACACATTGTGGGAGCATGTCAGCTCTGTCCAATATAATCTGAATTTAATACAGTGCCAGTGTCTGTCTCATTTTGCAGTTTCAGCCTGTCAGTCTCCTTATCCTGCTATCTTTTAAGCTCAGTAGCCTCCCATGGATATGATTTCACTACCTATTCTTCCCTCCTTCTCTCTTGTACTGCAACTTGGGACAGGTAACTGGGAGAAGGAGGCTTACCCACAATAATGGTGGCAGCAGAGAGGCAAGGTGAAAGGTGAACAATGAGGTCATGTGGAGGGTAGAGGAAGAGCAAACAGATGCGGACAGTGTTCTGCCCTCAGAGCTTAAGGGCACAGCCTTGTCTCTTTCTGTATGTCCCATAAAAAGTGGGTTTTGAGTTCCTTGAGTGCTAGCAGAAGTGCTGAAAAGCAAACAGGGTTTCATATTGGTTCCCTCTAGTAAAAGCTTTCCTCCTCACTCCTACATCTTTTTTTATTCACAGCAAGGCGCCCGTGAGGGTTCCCTGGGGCACGGGGAGACATGCAGTAGCTGAGCATGTCACCATTCTGCAAACCAGCAAATACCCACAGCACTTGCACATTAACAGCTCTAGTAATGTAAAGCAGGTGCATGGCACACCTCAGCCGTGCTATGCAACAGCTTCTTGTCATGATGATGCTGAGGGATGCATGGGGAATTGTGGGGTGGTAGGTGGACAGCCTCAATGTCTCTGTAGGGCCTGGTGAAGTATCTTTCTGTGAAGCCTTCTTCCCATAGCAAGGACATTGTTCAAGATGCTATAGGGCCTCACACTGAGGGTGTGTCCTGGCACCTGTCTTCATAGGTTATCAGCGTCAGCTACTCTACAAACATGACGATGGCTCCTACAGTGCCTTTGGGAAATCTGACAATGAGGGAAACACATGGTGAGTGACCAGAGTCAGTATTGTCATCCCAAACATATTGTCCTTGTTGGTTCAGCTCCTGGCTGTGACATGGGATTCCTTTGTGCTCTGCCCACAGGCTGACAGCTTTTGTAGCCAGGTCCTTTGGACAAGCCAGCTCTCACATTTACATCAATAAGGACCATGTGCACAATGCTCTGCTCTGGCTGCAGAAGCACCAGCTGCCCAGTGGCTGCTTCCAGAGTGTGGGGAAGCTCTTCAACAATGCCTTGAAGGTATGGCTGCCAGGCATAGGAGTGGGATCAGGAGGAATACAATGTGGGGCACGGAGTTTCTCGCCCAGGCTCTTCCACAATGCACACTAGCACAAAGCATTGTCCCCATAGCCTAGTAGATCCAAGGCATCTTCCCAGAGCAGAATGAAAAAGTGTGGCCTATACCAGCAGACATTTTCTCTATGTGAGATTTTAATCTCTGCTAGGCTTTCTTAATTTTCACTCTAGCCAAAAGGCACCATGGCTATTTGTGCCAAGGCACTTCAAGGACACAGGGGGAAATAGTTTTATATTTTAGTGCTTGCCTAGAATACCCTGGCTGGATTCTTCCTCTTCTCATGACTTATGATGCACAATAATCTCCAGATAGGTCTGACTTTGTGCTCTACTATGGCATTATCTGAAGACACAGTTGTCCCTCCACCACCCAAAAAGTATGACTTCTGCAGCCTGGCATCCCCAAAATCATGTCTGTGATATAGCTGGAAATGCACCAGACTCTTGGTGAACATGCCCTAGCGTTCAGGTACCAAACAGTGTGCATGCAGTATGGCAATACTTGGGTTCATTGTCTTTGTAAAGGTAAGAATAATCCAGAATGGTCAGGTTGCAAAATAGTCCATATTTGATACAAGGCAGGTTTATGAAAGAAAACAGGCAGCTGTTTTAGCAAAGCAATGAAAGGGTTACACTTTTTTTTTTCTTAAAATTAGGATGCAGCACAAAATAATGTAGTCTGTTCATCCTTGTCTGACTTTCATTAATTTCTCATCTTGGGCTTTCTATTTGAACAGAACTTTTTGGAATAGGTTTTGACCCCCATCCACCTTAAATGTCAAAGTTTCTGCCATTCAGCATGAACAATGCTTCTCAGTATCTCAGCCTACATTTTCCCCCTCATTTTAGAGTAGTCTTATCTCACACCTGGGGATGTAAGCAGAACTTCCCCAAGAATGGATATACTTCTATGGAAAAAGAGGCTCCTGTGAGCCTCTTTTAACCTGTAGTTTCTCTCATTCAGCTCTGAGGTACACCATCCATAGACAATTTCAGTGGCTATACAATGACAGAAGAACAATGGTTGTTTTTGTCTCTTTCTGATGTTTGTCTGTGTAACTTGCAGGGTGGTGTGGATGATACAATCTCATTAACAGCCTATGTCACTGCTACACTGGTGGAGCTCCATCTGGAGAAGAATGTAAGTCACACGTGAACTCTTGCAGGGCTTGAAGCAAGTTCCAACCTTCATTCCTCCCCAGGTCTGTGGTTTCAGGGAGTACCCAGCTTGAGCTGGAGAAAGGTTCTGTCGTGTCCCATCTTTGTACACAATAAGCTCAATAGGAAATTTTCAACTTGGTAAGGAGTTCTTAATGTAAATGGCCTGATTTGCAGCAAAGCAATCTGCCATTCCCAACTGATCTCAGGGAAAACAATTGTCTCTGAAAATGGCTCAGAGCTTGTGGGTAGAGGCAATAGTTTTCATTAAACTGACCAATATAGCTAAAGGAGAAAAAAAAGATTACCTTTCAAGTATGCAACCCACTCTCCTTCAGACCTGAAATAAAAGCAGTGATCTTCAGGTTGAGTGTAGACTGTTCTAGCCTGGATGGGCTGATGTGCCAGCCTTACTGATACAATTCCAAAACCAACATCATACCCTCTTAGGATCCGAGACCCATAGCATGCAGGCCTGACAGTTTTGAGCCAGCATGTTGCCAGACACTTCTTACAGCTGGATCCTCTAGCATATTAACAATCCTCCATCCCAGTGATATGTCCAGTCACATCTTTATTTTGAAGCAAGTGATGCTTTGTCCACTTTACTTCATGTTCCACAGCCCTGAGAGAGATGCTAGCACTGAAATACATCAAAGATGTAGCTGGGATACTTTAGGGTTGGGGATAGATTTCCATAACAAAAAGTGGTCAAAGGAAATTCATGGGGTTTGGATTAATTTCTCAGGACACCATGCTGGATAATGCCTTACATTGTCTCAAGAATGTAACACTTGATAAGACAAGCCTTTACACCAAGGCCTTGATGGCTTATGTCTTCACACTGACCAAGGACATGGAGATGAGAGAGCAGCTCCTGGATATGATAGAGAAGGAAACTGGTAGGTTGTTGCTGTTTAGAAGATTTCAAGTTCTAGAGATAATGACTGTTTTTAAGATCTGATATCTATAGGATTTAACTGTAGTAATTTGTGAAATTTAACTATTCTCAGATTGTCTTTTGTGTCAGAAAATGGTAATTTATTGAAGCTGTGGAAGTTTCTAGTTTTCTCAGACCCAGGAAACAACTTCTAATCAAAAGCAGCCGAGACGATCCATGCTTAGTTTGTGTGGTTAAAGTACTTACTTGAGTTGTGATGCTCTGATCATTCTTCAGCAATTCACACACAATACAAGAGATCATGGAGAGGAAACTTGCCTCACCATGACTATTCAGCTGCTGGTCAGAGCATTTACTTGCAGAATTCAAACCTTTTTACTGCTTCCTCACTGCTGCTCAGGGCCCTTGGGTGGACACATATTTTCTGTTGCACTGATGAGCTTGGTTCTTCCTTTTGTCTCTTTAACTTGGAAAACAAAATAGACTTCTATCCTGAAAGAGGATGTCAGGTGGGGATTTCAAAGCACCTAAGCTTGTGGCTAAACAGATGGTAACAATATTACCTGATTTGGCTTAAGTAAGTTCTTCTGCATGTCTGCCCATCTGGCATTATGATGAACTACTTTGAGGACTAAAAAATAACACAGAAGAAAAAAAGAATGCGTGGATTTTTCAGCCTGACTGGTACCAGTGCAGTTCACTGCATAGCCACTCAAGCTTTCCAGCCGCCTTCACAAGGTGGCTAGTGGGCGAACTGGAAGCAGTACAATTGCACACATTGAGTGCAATACTTTTTCAGAACTGCCTCTGAGATAGTTTATATGAAACAAGTAGCTGAAGCACATCCTCACTGATGTCCAGTCAGTCTGATGCTTCTAACTTACCAAGCACTTTGGAAAATGTCCCCTTAAGGCACTAGGGCATGGGCCTAAGCCTAAAGTGATAGTGTTCTTTGGCTCTTGCTTCTAGTGATGATAGTTAGCAACGACTTGGCAAGAGCAATGGAGTTGTAAGTGAGGGAAAGGTGTTGTTTTACAGGATTCAATGTGTCTGTGTCCTGAGGAAGTGAGGAAGTCCTGAGGACTAAGTCTGAGGATGTGGCTGCCTGCTGGAGAATCTCTGCTCCAGGGGATTATCTTCTGCTGGCTAGACATCTTCCATGATCTGGTGGCTGGGATTCTGTTAGCCTCACTAACAGGATTACAGCTGGATCTCAAGCAGGAGTTTGATGCTTTTTAAAGAACCAAGATTAATCTGTAGGTCATCTGTAGCTACATCTCTAAGACACTTTCTACCCCTGCACGAAAAAATAGTTCTTATGTCACCTTGGAAGTAACAAATCACAAATCCCTTATGTAAAAGCCTTCCATTTTGATAAACATAATGAAGTAATACTAGTTCATAGAGTTTCTGAGCTAAATTCTAAAGTATTCAGGCAAACAAGTGTTTTTTTAAGTTCTGATTTCGAAAGTGAAGGTTTATTCTGCAAACTGATTTTGAATTTAAAAGCATTTTAGATTTTCACATTTATACCATTGCAGAAGATGCCTATACTGACACAATTAAGCCAGATTCTTAGCTGAATTTTGGTTAGCCCCCTACTATCCCTACAGCAAAACATTCAACCAACTGAGATGCATTGAGTGCCTGTGAGCTTGGACCATAGGTTGGAGCCCAGCTCTAGCTGAAATTGTCCTAGCCTATGCACTGTGTAGTAAGGATGCCGCCATAGGTAGTCTTGCTCCTCAGGTAGACTGCCATCAATTCTACCTCAAAGTGTGACCAATTCTTGTACAATAGATACAACTGATTGGAAATGAGTCCTAGAGATTTTCAGCACAGGGAGCCCTGTTAGCCTATCCTAGGTAAATGCAGAAACAGCAAAAATGCTGTTGCTTAGGGACATAGCTTTGACTATACACAGAGCTGAGCAAGTCCTCAAAGGGTACCAGGGCAGGAGAAGCTGTTCTTCATAGGGATCTTCTGTTCTTCTCTTTCACATATTTCTCCCCTCATCAGCAGAGCTCCAGACATCATATTTCAGTGGCATAGGATCTTCTTCTGTGATTGAGATGGTAGCCTACATCCTCCTGGCTCATGTCTCCAAACCAGACTTGTCATTCAATGAAGCCTCAGTGAGCAAGCTTGTGCACTGGCTCAGTGGTCAAAGAAATGCCTTTGGTGGATTTGCTTCCACACAGGTAACAAGCTGGGGAAAGTCATGGGAAAGGAGAGAGACATCTCTCATGTGCAACCCACTCTAGATCCATCTTTTGCAGACAGACATACATGAACTCTGCTTGGGAAGGGAAATGACATGGTGACACTCTTTTTCTATGTGGTGTAATTGGGATAACCCAGGGCCTGGAACTGCTAATCCCAGGTTACCTTTCCAGGTAACACAAGTCATCTGGCTGCCTATGACATAGACCTTACCTAGGTACTTGGTGGGATAGACTTTGCCTATGTCAGAGTGTGAATCAGGACCATGAGGAGTGTGGTTCTACTTGCAATGCCTGGCCTAGTGCACTGGATCTTGTACTGCATGGCTCCACAGCAAAGTGACTCTCTCTCTACTTCAGGACACAGTTGTTAGCCTGCAGGCCCTCGCTCAGTATGCAGCTGTGATTCCTCAGGAGACCAGAGATGTAAAAGTGACAGTGAAAGGCAAGGAGGCTTCTCCATTGAAGTTCCATGTGCACAGGTACAACAAGTTTGTCCTGCATCAGGCATCACTCCCTGAAGTTCCAGGGATGTACACAGTGGAGGTGACTGGCAGTGGCTGCGTTTATGTACAGGTGAGTATATACAAGGGAACTGAGCTGTCAGGTTTTGCCACTGACTATTCAAGCAAGGTTTGGCTCTAAGCAGGTACTACAGCCTCAAGTCCTGAGTAGGATTTGGCTTTCTAGGTAGAATCATGTCAAGCTTGAAGGAGCTCAGGTATACACTGTTGACATGGTTTTATTGCAACCATCTACAGTATCTTCTTCTCAGAAATGTCTCAGCTTTGCTGTCCCACGCTACAGAGCCATGTCATTGTTAAGAGATCAGTAGATCTGAAGCCAGAAGTGATGAGATACAGAACAGTACCAGCTTCTATATGGAATATATATTGCTGATGTCATTGCTTCAGATGCTGAGCACTGTATATCTTCTGATGTAATATTCTTTGGGTTGTTATCACATGCAGAGATGAAGACTGATGTAGGATCAAGGTTGTGTTATCCCAGTACACCAACACAACTGGTCCATCAGGAGAATTCATCTTATTTTTCTGGCAGCTTGATAGTGGCCTGTTTATGAGTCATTCATGCAGCAAAGAACTCAAATCACTCCCTGTGAAAGCCTCCCTCACTGGGTCACTTCTGTCCAGCCATCTCTTATGATGCTTACACAGAATAACAGAGAATCTGTAAGCAGTGTATAGACAAAAGGACACACAATTATTTATTGTTAATGCATGTAGGAGCTAACTAGAACTACTTGGCTACACTTGAATATAATCAATAAGCATAAGACATCTGATGAGTACCTGCTGGCCAGGAATGTGGAGGAAGATGGGCCTATGCTCCTCTTTGGAGGAGTGTGATCATCCCTCTTGCTGAGTGTCATGTTCTGATTCCTTGCTCTTTCTTTCTTTTTTAAGGGTTTTATACTTGTTTTGTCAGTATTTTTCCTCCTGAGACCTAGAACTACTATTATCATATCAACAGTTAAGACCTGTATTTCTTTCTCCTTGTGGGTAGGGTTTTAGCTAATGTACTTCCTCATATCTTAACAATTATTTTTTTTTTCAGTAAGTCTGAGACAATATTATACTGAATGAGGCCTTGGATTACAGATAGCTGAGCCTCCATGCTCAGATATGGTAGATCTATCTGACACTATGTGCTAAACAGCACGTTTGAACAGAAAGTACAGCTGGGGCCAAGTGTGTTAGCCTCTGGTTACCAATTTGTTAAAAGCTGGAGGCACAAGTAGTCCTTTAGCTCATATAGGCGAGCTCCAAGGCACTTCACAGAGATGTTTTCTCCCCTGCCAGACTGCTTTGTACTATAACATCCCACCACCAAAAACAGAAAAGGTCTTTCTCCTGGGTGTGGAAACAGTACCAAGAGAATGTGATGGTGTCAGGAAACAGTTTGACATCCATGTGTCTGTCAGGTATGCGATCTTAGACTCTTTCTTCAGTGGAAGGAAGCGGGAGCCCCAGTAGTATGACCAGAACCTCATAAAAACCTCCTGTTTGTGGAAACAAAGACATAGGGGAAGACTCTCTTCTCAGATGCCAAAGAGATCATGAATTAAGGCCTGGAGAAGCATGTGAATGCACTGGCAGTGACTTGCAGAACCACAGAAGCTCAGTCAGCATGGAGTAGCTCAGCAGTCCTGAGAGCACTAGCAGCTGAGATGGCAACATTTCCAAGAGCCAGAGCTCCTCCTTTGGGGGATACTTGGCAGCCTTTTATGAACCAGACTTGAAGTGCATTTCCCTGCAGTGTCAACCTCTGCTGGAACCAGACAGCAGAAACTCCAGGTCCTACCCATATTTTACTTGCCTGCATCTGTCTAGGATGATTGTCTTGGTCCATATTCTCCACACCCTTCTGTCCTGAAAAAGAACAATGCTAAAATTGTCGCGCTTAACCTATAACATCAAAGATAACTTCCACCTGTTCGAGAGGACAGTATAAAGTTTAACCATATCACATTTACTGAGTAATCTGTCTCCATATTGAGCAAGTAGATGGGGGTGATTTTTTTGTCCCTTTCTTCCATCAGTAGACATGCTGCTGAGCTTCCACATAACCGTAGAGCAGGCCAGCATTTGGAAGCGTTCATTAGTATCTCCTAGAAATACTATGATACCTTCCACATCTGATATGCTTCTCTCCTGTCTTTTTGCAGTTATGTAGGGAACCGTGAGACAAGTAACATGGCCCTGGTGGAAGTGGAAATGCTCTCAGGGTTCATTCCTGTGAAGAGCTCTGTGAAAGCGGTAAGACTTTTTTCTCTGGACTTGCTTGAAGATATGAAAATCTATTTTCATGATGTAGCTCAGCCAGAAATATCCAAATATCTAAGAACTGCTGGAGAATGGTAGCTACTTAACCTTGCTACAAATTACCTAAACTAAGCAGGTGCAAATATAGTGAGCTATTTCACAAAGCAAATTTTCACTTGCAGAACTGATTGTGCAGTTTTTCATGTTCAGTAGTGAGGATCACATATGCAGTAAGAGGATAAGAAGTTAGAATCATCTGGGGTGTACTGAGCACCTTTGCTGTTGCCAGCACTATTTGTAGGGATACTCCATAAAGCAGTGTTGAATCCCATAGTGTTGGTCAATAACGTGCTCCAGTGTTCCAGGAGACAGTCAGGAGGACCCATCATAGCCTCCTACTAACCATCTTTCCCTTTACTGCAAGTGCTGAAAGTAGGAATACAAGTCAAGGGCACTTTTCTAAGGCTTTGTGTGCACACAATAATCTCAGTGTCATTATAGCTGGGGAATGCAGGCCTTCTCCTGATTAGGCTAAGTGCTTTAATCAGCAGTGGTTCACTGACAAATACCAAACTTGGTGTGAAACAACAGAGAAGGCCAATGAGCTGATGCTAACCAAGCTCATCTCTTCTCCTATACAGCTGGAGGAAATACTGCTGGTGAAAAAGACAGAGACAAAACCACACAAAGTCACGATCTACTTGGAAGAGGTAAGAGGAAGCCTGGCCAAGCAGGCTAAAATTTTGGCAAAAGAGGAAGAGGGTGGAAGAACATGGAAAGACAGAGAAAAAAATTTCTGTAGGTGACTTCAAGATGGCCAGTACATTTTTGCTCTTTTCTATTCTTCTCTCCAGCTGGGTGACACTACTCTGAAGCTTAACATCTCAGTGGAACAAGATTATGAAGTGCAGAACCTCAAAGCAGCCACAGTGCATGTCTATGACTACTATAAACCAGGTGAGATTTCATTGACATAGGCAGAGTAACTATTATACCCTCCACTCAGACAGTTTTGTCTATGCCCCTTTGTCCCTTATCTCCGTGCACTTCCTCCTGAAACTCCAAGCTTGGGTTTCCTCTGCACAAAGCTTCTAGATTCAAGTAGCAGAATCATTTGCTTTTCTGTTCTTGAGATGAGATTGTCGGTGCTATGATTATGTTGTGTTGTGCATGCGTTCAAAATGACTGTGTTTTTTACCTCCTCTAACTTCAAACTACATCTCTGTGGAAAAAAAGCTTCTCTGTCAATTTACCATGTCTTCTCCAGCTCCTTAGCTCTCTTGAAAATGTTATGGAATTTATTTAAAATCAGCGTTACGTACTGTCACCATGATCCACCAGAAGGCAAAATTTACGCTTTTCATGTATAGTGTAAAAATCCCACCAACCACTGGGTGCTGTCATGTCTCAGACGATAATAGGAAAATAATTTCTTACCCTTTAAAGCTCTAAATAAACTATTAGCCCATGGAAGAGAGATCTTGAAGTCATTTTGAGTGTCTCTGACTATTCCACATTCAGTATGAGCCAAAACAGCAAATGGAACATTAAGAATTATTTTTTAAAAGAATTTGAGAACAAAATGGAAAAACTACCACTGGAGGTTTAGAAAGCAGTGCCACAGGTCTACATGTTGTATACTGAATTCCATTCTTGTTCCCCCTTCCACACCATGTCAAGAGGAGGAGACTTCTTAATCCAACCTTCACAGAGCTAAATATTGTCACCTAATATGCTCTCTCTTTGCTATTCCACCCTGAATAAGAATTTTTGTGCTTAGTATATACAATCTAAAAATTGTTATCTGACATGAAAATCCTAATTATCAGTAAAAAACCAAAGCTATCAGGACACCCTACTGAAAAGTTCTCCGTTAACAAAAATGTCTTTGCATTAGAAGGTATCACAATGCATAAGAGGATCTTTACAACTGTATGGGAGACATGCTGAAGAGATAGACTGTTGGTCTGACCCACTGTAGACATTTTTATACCTGCATTCACAGTCTGAAGAGTAAAAAATTAAGGTAGTGGGATGGTTGAGGGAGCTAAAGGGATGGGATGGTTAAAGAGAAATAAGCTTGACATTACTCTAACATGTACTTCCGCAGCTGACCACCCTTTCTCTTTCATTTCTACAGATGACTACAAAGCAACAGAATATTTTTTTCCTTGCGGTTCAGGTTAGTGTTAATGGGCTTCCAACGTGGAAACAGCTGGAACAGAGCAGAGGTGGAAACCAAGGAAAGCAGCCCTCCTCTGCTCTATATTTAATTTCATCATGTGCTGTAAAGCCTTCTTGGACTGTAGGTTGAATCGGGATCCACTATACTAGTTGTGGGCACAGTCTCTAGTCCAGGTATAATCTCAGTGCAGACCAAGGCTTGAGCATACCATGGAAGGTTAAAAAGATCTCTTTTTATATTTCCATATACTTCTCACATGTGCAGTCCTCACAGCATTCCAAATCTGAATGCAACTGGAAATGCCTATGTCAATGACAAAAAGATGTTGCAACTCATCCCTTAAGATCTCCTAGTCCTTAGATAACTTCCCAAATATTCATTAGTGACTTTGACTTTTCTTGCTCTTTCTTTCCACAGATGTCCTGAAGAAGGATTCCTACTAGAATGCCCTGGCTCTGCAACCAATAATCTGAGTTTTCTGCTTCCATAAGGAAAACTCCACTGCTTTGGCTCTCCTTTTCCCTGCTGTGTTGGACACACACAGTTGTTTGATCTATACCCCGAGTTTCTGTGTGGACCCTGGCTTGATACACAATAATTTGGGATCAAAGGAAATAAATTACATGGAACCTGGAAAGAAGTTGATGAAGTATGTACAGATTTTAATGCCTGAAAAAGAGAGAAAGATTACTTAGGTCATGGTTACACACTTTACCTAAGTCTTAATGGCTTAAGTCTTCCCTGTTCTCCATGAGTCCCATCTCTGAACTACCTTCTCAATTGAGCTAACACAAGAGTTTGTCTGCAACCAAACTCCAAGAAAAAAAAGGGCATTTTTTACCCTGATATGGTTCACTACATGGCCCTGTTGTTGTGCTAGCTCACTTCTTCTTCAAACCATCCTACCGACTATGCCAGTTTTGTGCTGCTAATTCTCTGCTTCCTCCAGCCCACATCAAACTCAGCAACATTTCCTCAGCATACCTTCATCTTTTAGTCTTTGTTTCCACACTCAGGACAAACATCTATGCTCCTCTTCATCTTTTAGTCTTTCATTTGTTCATCTTTTATTCTTCATCTGTTACAGGAACTCTCTTCCTCAGGAACTTCCTTCAAACTGATCAGCTTCTTGTTTCTTCCTTGGTTGTTCCTTGTTGTTGCTGCTTCTTTCTTCTGTTGCTTCTCTCAGACTGATTCAGTTCCTGGCTAATATATCTCTAGCCTCACCCACCACCCCAGCCACAATCACCTGGGGGAAGGCAGAGCAGAGGGAAATCTATTTGGGCTGCTGACCTGTGGCAAGACATTGCTGTCTGGCTGGAGACACTGAGGGTAAGGGTACAGCATGTAAACACCCATGTGCCTAAAGGCCGGACCACTGAAGAACACCAACACAGCCATCAGGTAGATCAGGTGGCTAAAGTCTTCAAAATAGATTTGGACTGGGAACACAAAGATGGACTGTTCCTAGCTCGGTGGGCCCATGACACTTCTGGCCACCAAGGAAGAGGTGTCATGTACCGACGGGCTCGTGACCGAGGGGTGGATTTAACTATGGACATTATTGCGCAGGTTATCCATGACTGACATACGTGCTGCCATAAAGCAAGCCAAACAGATGAAACCATTGTGGTACGGGGGGCAGTGGTTGAAATATAAGTATGGAAAAGCCTGACAGATNCACATGAGCACGAGCCCTGATGAACTCTATACAATCTCTTCTGTGAGGAGAAAGAACCGCTCCTGACTCCTCCAGACACCTGTCCTGCTGGAACACGACCTGCAGCATCCTGCTCTGAGAGCCTGTCGGGATGGATGATGACCTGCAACCTGGATTCTAGTGATTGCTGTATAGTGACTGTTCCCAACTTGATGAATGAGTGTGGCAAGAAAGTGGTATGGAATAAGGAGTGGAATGTTGTGGTTTAAGGTTTGGGGGGGGACAGGTGCAGCAGCTATTTCATTCTCCTTCCTGCCACGCTCTATAAAAGAACACAAGAAGTTCCACTCGTCCCTTCCTCTCTGGGATTCCTGCTGGGACTGCACCTCTGTGTGGCTGGCTACAACTTCACACGGTTTGGGAGAAATCCAGTGGCATCTGAGGATCAGTTTTGTATACATTTGT